>WFMF01000809.1:0-41889 GCA_011033025.1 Beroe forskalii | reverse complement strand
ACGATGAAGCTCAAGCTTTTGTACAATTATAAAGTGCGGGAGTTATTTGTAGTGGGACGTGTTTTGTATTTGCAAAGTGAAAAATGAAAAAGGCGGCACGCAGACACTGTTGAATTTGAATTCATCGTTCAAGATATTCATGATGCTGATGATTAGATTGATACCGATCAATGCTATAATTACTCATTTAAAATCATGCTCATAAACCAAGGTCCTGGTTAGGGCAATCATAAACTATTAAACTAATGAATCAATAGGTAGGTACCTATAAACGCACTGATTATTATTGTGGATTTTACGATCAGTGAATGCAAATCTTACACAGCTACAGACCCTGGCCCTCATGAAAACCCGTACCCAGACCCTAACCATGACCATTTTTAAAAGCACTCCGGGTTGTTGTAAACATTCCGGGTCGTTGTGAACTTACTCGAGGATCTTGCCTTTGCGATTTTAAACTTCAAGGTAATAATAATATTCCGGATCCTTATCAACGGACTCGAGGATTTTGCCTTTGTGAGCGATGAATAAAATTGAAAATTCCACTTCCAGCGTCCTTATAAACCGAGAATATCGCGTCACCTTAGCCAATATGAATACAAAAGTTAACATTCCGGGTCCTTATAAATAAACTCGAGGTTTCAATTCTACTTCTAGCCTTTGGGAATCTATATTAATAATTTCAAAGTGTTCGTGCGTCTGTGTATGTATGTATGTATGTATGTGTGTGTAATGCGTTTATAAGAAATGCATTTAGTATTTTTGATCGGTTTTTTCGGGAAAATCTTCACCCAATTAAGAGGATTATTCTTATCTATGATAAATTCGAATCGGGCTTTCCGTTAATTAATTATTAGCATAATAAATATCATGCGTTTACTAATGCTAATATATGCTGTGTGTATATATAGGTGGTCTCAAATTACAAAGTATGTTATGCGGTGCATTTCCGCGAATATCTGTAATCCTCGGTAAGCGGTAGCATGTTAAAGTGATACCTAGGTGATCAAATCACTTTACACATTCCAAGATGACGTCATGAAGCAAGTTGCTGTTGGCTGCTGGATACAAAACGAACCGCAGGTTGATTGTTTCCGCGAATCTTCGCGGGCAAACGCTTGTATAAATATAAAGGTAAACAATACAAATTCCGGATCCTTATGAATGAATATTAATAAAAACCAGAATAACGCTGCGGAATCGAATTCAGACAAATGCAAAATTTGCCAATTGTGGGTATCTCTCCCATATAAACGGCGCTGAGTGACGTCACAGATCTAAACGTCAATTTTTCTGTATCTTAAACCTAACCATTGCCCTAACCAAAACCCTAACCTTAATCCTAACCCTGAACCTAACAAATCCTGACCATAATCAGAACCCTAACCCTAATGCTTAAAGCGCTAGGTGCGCTTAATTATATTTTTCTGAGTGACGTCATTGTCATAGATAATGAAGGCTCCCGTTTACATGGGAGACGTACCCAATTGTGACACTGCGCGGCCGCGGCACAAGCGCCGCGCAGTGTCACAATTGGCAAATTTTGCGCCGAATGTTTGCAAATTCTTTTTCGGAGCGCGCGAAATTCGTGATCGCGCGATAATTTGTTACTACGCAGCCACTGTGAGACGCTGTTTGACCATTATTTCAGTGAAATATGGTCACAGAAATAAGTTGCTAAACACGTATATCCCTGTCTGCGTTGCGCGGCGCGCTTCCGTAGGGTAGCGCTGCGCGCGTACGCACACCTATGCGGGCTTAGGAAAGAAATAAGGGACTTTATTCTAGTGAAATAATGTTTAAGGTCCCTTTCCGCCTTCGGCGGACGCGCGCACCGTAATTGTCAGACGATGTCTGACCCGCTGACACAAGCCGGTGCGCGGCTTGCGTCAGCTAGGCGCGCGGCTCGGAAGGCGGTCTATCATGATCAACGATAGACAAGCTTCTGCCGAAGGCGTCTGACAAAGAACACGCGCGCCCGCCGAAGGTGAGCTGCCCAGCTGGCCGAGGGTTCAGATGCAACGTCTGACAATAAGTTTCAATTGGTTAAAAACGCCCGGTTTCGGTTCGGTTAGAGTTGCTTAACACGTATATCGCTGTCTGCGTTGCGCGGCGTGTGTCCCGTAGAGAAGCGCCGCGCGCGTACACACACCTATGCGGGCTTAGGAACGGTTAGGGAAACGTTTGGATACCCGGCCGTTAACCGAACTGCGAAACCGAAATATCGCATCGGTAAGCGATGACTTCTAACCGGGCGTTTTTAGCTAATCGAAACCGTATTTATTTATGAGGATATCGCTACCGGTTGTTTAACTTTACTTAAAACCAGATCATATTCATATTACATGAGATGGGAGACATTTGGCGCAACATTAACACTCGTTAATTGATGGAACATTAAAAATAAAAGTTACTAATTAAAATTTAATGATTATTAACACTCCAAATCTAATTCAATTTCATCATTTTATATCGCATCAGTAACATTATTGGGTACGTCTCCCATATAAACGGGAGCCTTCATTATCTATGACAATGACGTCACTCAGAAAAATATAATTCAGCGCACCTAGCGCTTTAAGGACTAGGGTTAGGGTCATGATTAGGGTCAGGATTTGTTAGGGTTAGAGTCAGGAATAAGGTTAGGGTTTTGGTTAGGGCTATGGTTAGGTTTAGGATACAGAAAAATTGACGTTTAGATCTGTGACGTCACTCAGAGCCGTTTATATGGGAGAGATACCCATTATTGATTCATCCATTCGTATGAATATTATTAAGGAAGAGTAAAACATTAAAACTGAAGAGCGATATTCAATGCGAAAATGAAACCTAAAAAACTCAAAGTCTTGTCACTGTTTGTCTGACGTTGACAGAACCTCTCGAGAATCAGCGCCGCGCGCGCGGCGCTGATTCTCATCGAGCTGACGCCAGCCGCGCCGCTTCGCGGCTGGCGTCAGCGGGCCATACAACGTACGGCAAGTCACTGTCAGGGTAAGAAAAAGGGTATGTGTCCCATATAACTCTGGCTGAGTGACGTCACAGACCTAAAGGTCAATTTTTCTGTATCCTAAACCTAACCATGACCCTAACCAAAACCCTAACCTTAATCCTAACCCTAACAAATCCTGACCCTAATCGTGACCGTAACCCTAGTCCTTAAAGCGCTAGGTGCGCTTGACTATATTTTTCTGACTGACGTCATTATCATAGATAATGAAGAGCCCAGAGTTATATGGGACACTAGCCAGAAAAAGCCTGACATTTGTATCTGACAACCAAAGTCAAAACATATCATCAGTCCCGATCGTTCTTATTATGCAACTGGTCCACCTCAGCCTCACGAGTGTCGAGTAAAGGGGGTGGGGAAGTCAATGTGGTCGTTTGACTTTTGAGGACAAACGGGGCTGTTAGTCATAGTGTTTGGACTTTGGCTGCAATACGTTAATATCACATTTCAACCTGTGATTATTTTCTGTTGCTACTTGAGTTTTACTAAACTCTTCAGATTCAGAAAACAACATACCCTTTTCCAATAGTATCAGATCATCTCACTATGATCTGTTGATGAAAATGCCACTTTTTAGCGATTTCAATTGCGATTTTTTTTCTGAAGTTTAAATCAGAATTTACCAATCAGAATTTAAGGAACTCAGAAATTAAATAGTTCAGGAAGCAGGGTATAGTTTCACCTGTTCACCTCATGTTCACCTCCTCTTCACCTCATGTTCATCTCCTGTTCACTTCCTGTGTGTGACTACAGCCTCACACGACGGATGGTATATTTGGTATTGTCACATATGTTTTGTAACTTAACCCCTGTTTAGCTCCCCCATATCACACTCGCCGTCAACTCCCCGTTATTCCGAGAGTATATTACGTTCCCATTCTACGCCGTGTATAGTTTTAATGTGTCATCATAGGTTGAAAAGTGTACAGGTCGAAAGTTTGTACGCAAATGTGTCATCATTCTTCACTCTCAGCTGATGACGGTAATCACAAGTTTTCGAAAGCTTCTGATTACAATTCTCTCGTATCATTTATTTGTTTAAACTTCAATCTTTTCTGTCATCATAGGTTGAAAGGTACAGGTCGAAAGGATTTGTACTTATTGAATTTTCTCGTAGCCCCAGTTTGGAAGGCTTATACTTCCAAGATCTCTGTTTCGGAGGGATTCGGGAGGGAGATGTTGAGGTTTCACTTTCCAGTTCCACAGTTCCAACTTCCAACTTCCAAGGTCAATTGTTATTTCCTCCCTGTCTTGGATTTGCATTATGTGCCCTGAAAGAGTGAAAGGCCATATAGAATCACAGCATTCGAATATAGAAGCAAATGATTGACCTGGCCCAGAATAATTTTAGGAGCAATAATTGGGAGTTAAAATAGCAATTTTGGGAGATTTTTGATGATCTACATTCTACAGCGTTATTCTCGGATAAACCAAAATGGGGTCACTGAGTGGGAGAAATAGTTCTTACCGCGTCTGGTCCTTGATTCATGGTGTTAGGAATCTGCAGGAACTTGAGTCAGGAAATCAGGGTCCATTCCACTATCTTCCAAGAGCTCAAGGAGCTGGGTTCCGCAATATCAGACAGAATCCGATCCAGGCGGTGGATTTCTTTGCGTTAGGGCTGTGATTCCCTGAAACACAATTAGAAATTAATTTGATGAAATAGAGATGAAAATTTATGATCGCTAGGTGTTGCTTACTTTGAATTTCATAAAAGTGGACGTGATAATTGTTCACATAAACTCAAGTATGTATTTTACTTGACTGCTTGTAAATCTGACAATGGCCTAGCACAACAATTGAAAAGTGGTCGAATCATTATTTCTTGCTCGCTTGCAACAACTTAGGCCAACAAACCATATTGACGTGCAGTGACACTGGAAACTGTGATCACACTTTCTATCACGCATATGTGTCTTCATAGGTCGAAAGCAACATGTCGAAAAGTAAGTCGAATGGACAGGTAGGAAGAACTAAGCATTTTACCGTAGCCCCAAGTTTGGATGGTTTTCGTTACAGGGTCTATAATTTTCGTCATATTTGTTGAAGATTAAAACCATGATATGCAATTGCCAAGCCATAGAAGGCCGAACGGGCCTTTTGGGCCCTTTCTACCTACCTCTTCGACATAATTTTCGAACTGTTGATTTCGACCTTTGAGCCTAAATGCCAATCACAACATTGAAAGTTTGAGAAAAGTACTCTTGAAGAAAATCAATTGCTAAGCAACGTAACCGAAGATTTTTTTGGAAGGAAATTGGGAACTTCATAGGAATTTTTGATTGAGTTTATGGATCAGGATGATTGAGTAATACCCATTCAAGAAGTTAAAGAATGAAGAACGATTTTGAAGCTAATAGGCCCAAATTTAAAGAGTTTTCTACAGTAAAAACAGAAAGTATTCGTTTATTTTTCTGAAAAACTTGTTTTTCAAAAAACTTTTTGCTTTTTAATCTATATCAATTGTTTTTCAAAAACTATTTAAATCTGAGGATTTGCTTAGTAATAAATCAAGTGGGACCAAATTTGAAGTCCTTGAAGCTAACATGAAGATTTCTGGAAAATATATTGCTACTGGTCCCTCCTTTTCTTTTATCTTGAATTAATAAGATTTGTTAATCTTTAATTATGCTGAGTACGAGATTTTATCAAAGTTTTAAGTTTTATTCTGAGAAGAGTTACAGATTTCAAAAATCGGCCAAAATTCGACCTCAAATAACCGACTCAGATCACGTTTCCATTTTGGGCCACACATCAACCACAAGACGGAACACACATATTATTATCATAAAACCTCCATGTGTCTTTAACCTAAACCACAACAACACGCCCACATTTCTATCAATCTTCCATTGTCCTGTCTGCTTCAAGAATTTAAATTCGCAAATCTTAAAAATCTCATGTTATTTTATTAAAAATCATCTCTCTACAATCGCTTATTTCTCCACATCTCACAGTTGCTATCTTTGCATTATATATATTAACTTTTCCGTTTATCACATATATATGATACGTTACAAACTAAGCGAGAGGAGGAGCACGTGAGAGTTTAGAGAAAAAGAAGGAATTATATATTGCCCTTGTCCCAAACAAATTTAGTAGCTGAGCTCCGACCACCGAGACATTATGTTACATCATCAGCGCTCCATGTTAAGCTATGATAATGACGTCACTCCAAACGCCAGTGTTCAAAGTGCTGAAGCATCTCTGAGAGAGAAAAAACGGTTGTTTTAACAACAGCGGAGCGATGTGTTCTCCGATTAGAAGCTAATACATTAGATTTGATATATAATATGAGTGTGTCTTTACCACTAAGCACAATTGCATGACCAGATAGTCAATTGGTCTTGTTACCACTTGAACAAGTGTGCTTGCGCACAAACCATTGCTGGGCGACGATGACGTCATTGTCATGGCATAGAATGGTGTGTTGATGACGTAACCCTGCCTGCCTTCAGGAGCAGTAACAAGCGTGCTTGATAGGGGTGGCATGCAGGCAATCGTTGTTTTGCTCGCACCGCCCCAGCCCATTGGACGAGATATATTGTTCAACGAGCACACACAGAAAATAGCATTCTCGTTAACAATAAATGTGTGGAGAGAGAGTGAGCTTGCCTTCTGTAATATATATCTTGTGGAGAGGTCACGGGACCTGCTCCGATAGGTCACGTGTTCAACGCGCTAACACGTGTTCTGCGCGGAGTCACGTGACCAGGTCGCGCGCAGCAGGGCTCTTTCAAAGCTTATGTTTGAGGGAGAGAGTGGGAGTTATATTCCACTGATCATAATATGCTTAACTGATTTCTCACACCCCTGATTTACCTCTCTCTCTCTCTGTTGACATGGTTCCCTTTGCCACAAGCGCTGTCACCCACGTGCCTGGCCGTTCTCTCTCCCCAGCCACGCGTTAAGTCACGTGACACCGCTGCAGCGTGACACGTGACACCGTCACGTGACACGCACCTGACTTACGACGGCATATTGAGTGCAGCTCGGGATTAAATTCGCCGATATCATTTCAGTTAGCTTATTGAAAAGTTTCGTGTTTTAAAATGTTTCGCTTGTCAATATAGTAAATTGAAACGTTTTGTAAATTTTATTTTATGATCATTAAAGTAATATCTTAATATATGTTCCATTTTATGCCCCACACCAATATATAGTATATTGTTGCTGGTTTCTTGTTTACATTTATATTATTAAACCCCGCTGACCCGCCCCCTTTCCGGACCATGTGAGGACTGCAGCTGGAAGACGACCACAGCACCCCCTCTCAAGCTCTGCTCATAGGTGCGTTTTAAAATCATATACACCGCAGTTAAAATCGCTACGTTGGAGAATAACAATTAAACTGTGCGCATAGAGTGGCGTTTTAAATAGGTCCCATGGTAAACTGTAAGATGCTCTGTTTTTAAGTTGAGATTGATATCTTAAATATAGGCTCCTAAGAGGTGAATACTGAATTCTGAGGCTTTTATAGAGTGGCGTTTTAAATAGGTCCCATGGTAAACTGTAAGATGCTGTGTTTTTAAGTTGAGATGTCTTAAATAGGCTCCTAAGAGGTGTATTCTAAGGCTGTAATAGAGTGGCGTTTTAAATAGGTCCCATGGTAAACTGTAAGATGCTGTGTTTTTAAGTTAAGATTATGATATCTTAAATAGGCTCCTAAGAGGTGCAAATCTGTGGCTGTTATACTTGGGAATTTACTTGGGAATTTCAATTTGATAAGACATGGATTTGTGGGAATCAGTTGATTGGGAAATCTTTTTTAGAATCCAAAAGTAAACCCAAATAAAAGGGAAGGGGAACAGATTTTTTGAAGAAACAGAAAATCAAAGTAAAAGTGAAATGAAGTCAACTTCAATGACAAGATCGACTTCAACTCCATAGAAGATAAGTCACTAAGTGAAAGTCAGCTTGGTCCTAAACGCAAATACGCCGGATAAATTCAAAATTACAGGACTTCGGTACAACCTTTTCCTTCAAATGACTCCAAACCACCATCAATTCAAAATTTGTGTTTTGATAGTGAGAAAATGCGGTAATTAATGTTTTATCAAAATAATATAATACGGCAAAGTTCAGGCCGTAATTAACCCACTTTTACGTTTACTTCTAGCGGCAAATGTAACCGCGTACGTCCCAGCATTAAATAATTGAATTTTAATAATATTACAGATTAACTTGACACCGGGTTTTAGTTGCGAATTTCTGCTTCCCAGGAGAGATAAAATCATTGATTTCCAAATAATACACCAAAGCAGGGAAATAGGTTCCTCAATGCAAGGAATGCGGTTCAATTTAAATTTTAACAACCGAATTTCATAAATTCAGTTTTTTCTAGCTCAAGAACTTCAATATCATTTCATGATTTCTTCTTTATTTTATGATCGAGTCTAGGTAGAATGCAAATGTGTTCCAGGTGTGTTTTGTCTCTAGTTAGTGGTACACCTAGTCTGGCTGTAGACCTGGTGTGCAATGGCAGATTACCGAACTACGTAGGTCGAAGTGCGCCCCCAATATCGAGCAAAAACTGGGCATGAAGAAGAATAGAAGGGCTTATCTGCTTTAACTCTGATCCGCTTAAGTTTCAACCATAATGTGAAATAAGAATAGAAACGTATCCGGGCTTTTGGGACAGGTTTCGAGGCTCATGACGGACGTGCCATACAAACCAGAACGTTACTTCCTACTTACCTACTATGTTAATTGCTCATGCTGAAAGGAGTTTTCTGTACTTTATCGGACATTAATTAGTAGGTACTCCTTGCGCCCATAATAATATCCGCCCATAATTATATCCGCCCATAGTTATATGATGTCCGGTAATAAATTGGTCAACGACGTTATGTCCAATTATGGTCTCAACAACCCCCACCACAGTAAGTCCAATAAGCTAATAAGAAGCGGAAAAGATAGTATTCAGCAGTTTCCTCCTCTAAGATATTTTTGAAAACAGAACATCGTATACAGAAAAGTTGCACTCAAAAACCTTCAAATCACCCTATTGAACTTTTAAATCAAATTCATACTCTGGCATCAGCCTTTTGAAAATTTGACGAAACAACACGGAAACATACGACTAGTGTTGTGATACACTTTTTCCGAATCTTTTTCTTCATCTAACACAGTCATTCATTACATAAATAAATACCCACATGTTTAAACAAAACGATCATAGGTCGCTGATTTCAGCCAAAACATGTTTATCGTTATTTCTAAAATTAATCATAAAATTTCCTTTGGTTGGTTTTGAGTTCAGCTCCCAAAGGTGAACGGTTCAGCAATTCAGCATGTTTTCAACCGCGTTCACCAGCTATGACTTCACTCAAATAAAACAAGTCCTAATTAATTGCTTACTTGCCAATCAATTCTGTTCGATTAAACGGTGAGAAGGCAAGAGAGTGAAATTAAAAAAGGACAGAGCATGGTGTTGGCCACGTTCTTACGATGAATCAAGCATACAATCGAGAATATCAAGATGATTGCTTCATTGAATTTGAGAGTATGTATAGAAATGGTTCGATATCACAGCTATGATGAGGATCTGGTGGATACAATGAGGATCTGGTGGCTACAATGAAAATCTGGTGGCTACAATGAGGATCTGAAGGCAACAAAAGGATCTGGTGGCTAAAATGAGGATATGGTGGCTACGATGAGGATCTGGTGGCTAAGATGGGGATCTGGTGTCTATAATGAGGATCTGGTGGCTACAATGAGGATCTTGTGGTTACGATGAGGATCTGGTGGATTCAATGATGATCTAGTGGCTACAATGAGGATCTGTTGGCTACAATGAGGATCTGGTGGCTATAATGAGGATCTGGAGGCTACAATGAGGATTTGGTGGCTACAATGAGGATATTTTGGTGGCTTCATTGAGTTTTTAAGCTGAAATAGTCCATTTTTGGGAAGTGAAAATAAACAATGTCTAGCTTTGAACCATAAAGTCGTGTCCATGACGACACTTCAGCTACTTAAACCGGCAGTTCGGAATCCTTTGGCCGGAACTGCACCCATACAAACCCACATATTGATTAAACAAACAATAGGTACTATGTTTTAAATACAAGTTGACAACATAATCTGTTGTTAAACCCACAGAATTACTGACAATAACATGAGTTGGCAAAACGTGTGATATTTTATTTTATTATTTGAGGTGTATATAATATTCCGGGTGTTTTAAAATCCCGTTTATTATTACTATATTATTACAGTGCACTGCATATAGATAACGGTGAAATAGTTTAACATCTATCATATGCCGACTCTTCATTGCAACATTATTTGGCGTACGAATGGGTGTCAAAATGAAGCCCGTGTTTTGTGCACCCAGCAACCCTATATATACAGTAACCATGACGACAGATGTAAGTTTCACGTGGGGAAAGCACCTTATGATGTCATCAATTCACCACTTTGAGCCCTATAATGACATCAATCCCAGCACCTATCAGATATAGGCCGGACGCGAGCTTTATCAAGTGAAAGTCTCTGCTTTAGATATCCTTGTTTTGAAACCCTAGTTACGGTTCACTGAACGCAGAAAGGACCTGACAGCAATTCGAAAATAGTGTGGAAACTCCCTTACTTTTAAACTTTACAACACTTCTTCATACAGTCAAATTTGAGAATGTATGACTATGATGAACGATATGTTCATTGAAATATTAAAAGAAACACGGCGTTTTAATTGGTACAATTTAAGATGTTCGTCACCACTCTGACCGTCCTATTTCTGATAACGTTAACAAAGAAGTCCCTGTTCTACATATACCTAAGTACTTCTTATATCTATCATATCTTCGTTTATCTTTGAGGTGGATTGTCCAGGTTTCACACGATTATTCACGCGATTGAGAAAGCCACCAATATTCCAATTACCATGATTCTAGAGTAGTGAACTCCTGACGTTTCTGAGAACCTTTCCGCATGAGAACCTTTTCGGCCTTTTTCGCATGCACATCCTGTTTTTTACAACCAGCTTTGTGTTTTTTGAAGTGTGTTCTGGTGTTCTGGATGGCTCACTTGCTTGTCATCACCTGGGGCTTGGTCCGAGGAACATACGTTGTCCACAGATTGTGTTACTACGCAACGAGAGTTAGAGAGAGAGAGGCAGAAAGAGAGGCAGAAAGAGAGGTAGAGAGGTAGAAAGAGAGCTAGAAAGAGAGTGATAAAGAGAGCTAGAAAGAGAGTTAGAGTTAGGGTCAGTGAACCTTGTGTAAAAGTAAGGGCCAATTTCGGGAATCGTGTTGCATAAGATCTGTTCATTATAAGGTTCAGATGTTAGCAACTTTCTTGTGTATCCGTATTTGAAGCACACATTTATTAATGAAAATCTTGACTCTCAAGTTCACCAAAGCAAGTGAGCAAGTAACAGCATCAAGTTTTTGTTGTTTGAATTTTAAAAAACATCCAAGAGCAGAGATTTACAAAATGGGAAACTGGAACGTGCTTGTTTGTTTGTGCAAATTCATGATAATAATAGCAACAAAATAGCAAAACGTTTATGATCAATCAATTGCCGCTGAAACAATTTGCCTAGCAATAAAATATCGACCATCTGTATTTACCATGCTAGAAAGCTCAGACAACTCAGAATAAATAGATGCCAATTCTATTCATCATTTTTCGTGCTTTTTCCAATAAACTTTGCACATTGTTGACCAATGCATTGCTTTGGACATGATCGTATTCCGGACATAAAATGTTCATAATATCATTCCAAACTTATTCCGTGGTAAGATAAGAGATCAGAGAAGTTAGGGCTGTCAGCATATGTCACCAGCAGCTACTTTGAACTCGTTATCAACTGAATATCAACTGCTTTGGTGGTGACGAAATTATCGTAGTTTGAAATGGTGAATTGGTGATGTTCAAATATTACATAATCACCCAAGGGGTGGGAGGTTCCGGATGTTTAACAAATACAACTGTAAACTTGATAACAAGGTGAAGGGGTGTTAAAATTTCAATTCGATATATGGAAACGATCCCTTATTATTATAGTTTAGAATCGTGAAATTGTGACGTCATAATTGTAGTTTAGAATAGTCAATAGTAAGTTGATGACGATATTATTGTAAAATGGTGAAATTATGTGAAACTGCCTTATCCTCATAAACAGCAAATGATTAGTGATTACCCTTCGGCCTTCATCGACCGAATATCTTTTGAAGACCGCTAAGTTACAGTTTGAGTAGATGATTGTAGTGCATCAAACGTGCCAGAGGGTCTGTCCACACTTCAGGTTATAGAGGGGATTGAGTTTACCAAAATCAAGCCGATGAAATTTACTATTGAAATCTATAAAAAATACAATTTTCCAAAAACATCGGAAAATCAAATGAGACTTACAAAACAATATTCAAACATTTGCTCCTCTATCAACTCAGCAATAAAGATTTACTTTTTAGACACGAGACTCGAAACACCCTGTACATAGGCACGAGGCATTAATCTGGTATGTATTAGACTTGAGCACTTTGTTTTTATTTTTATTTTTTACTTCTATTCCAACAGCTGTAACAGCTGTAACAGCCAATGACAGGAATCAAATGATTCAAGTAAATCAAATGATTAAAGTGTAATCCATAATTTATTCGAGACTTCGCTGCAATGGGCAGTCTTTTTTAATCCATAATTTTCCTGTACGCTCGGCTGAGAACAGTAAGGTCCGATTGGCTATATCGTCCGCAGTTCGGACTTTTCAGCTAACGGACTAAATGGGCAGCTCTTTTTTTATAACAAACCTACAGAAAATTTTAGCTATATATTCCTACAATCCTGGATTGACATTAGACTCCGAGGAAAACTTCCGATAGTCCGATAGAGAAACGATTCAGACTGATATTCGTATCACAGCTCATATAGTGGTTTGAGCCAGATGAATTGAAACAACCTCTTTTTGACACTTGAGATGTTTTTCATAAGAGTGGAGGCAGTTTTAAATGAGCTGTCAAGCTATTTCAGGAAATCAGATTTAAGGTTAACTTGACAAACATTAAGTGAAAGAAAGGAATAGCGCTAGGAAGAACTGAAATAAAATGAGACAAAACAAACAACATATTATTAAAAGAGGAGTACATACTCTGGGGTCGGTGGTTTAAAATTGTGATTTTTAAAACATTTCCTTGTGTTTAAACAATGAAGGAGAGGATTTAATGATTAACACTGTTGTCTACCATTTTGTGGTCAATGCATTATATTACATTTACCAGTCCTTTTAACATATGATCGGGCATCTGTTAATAAGTGAGTGATAATAAAGTTACCATGATAATGCATTAAAAAGTGGCCCCATTGTTTCATATGCCGTGCGTGGAAAAGAGTCCGTTTCACGACTTCTATTCTCTATTTCAATTCATTATAATAACGTCTCCTATCAAGTATCAACATAACACTGTAATTCGGCATCAGATTTTCATCGAAATCGCGATGTTATGGAAATTGTAAAAGTTTGAATGATAGCATACCCGATACCAATGACACCTAGCTCTGGTCAATCTAATGCCTGGCCTAACCCTGGCCAACACCGGGCCCAGGCTGACGACAGTCAAAAGTATTTTACTTGCTTTTAGAGGCATTACCAAAAAACGTTGAATTAGTTCTATTCCCTTATCTTTTGATAACGCGGAATTAAACTTTTTTACAAATCATGTCTGGCCCCGGGACCAAGTAAAGATGAAGTTGCACCCAATAAATCATGGTGCGGTGCGTGCATGTTAACGAATGAAATCCTCAAATTCTTGCGCCCCACAGCCGTAAATCCCATATGGTAAAGAAAAAGGTCAGCAGACCTATCACATAATCCTACAAATTCCCTCTAGAACAATACGCTGTCTAGGAAGAATCCAATACGCGATCACAGCTGACGCCATTGTCATGGTTTAAAGAGTAGAATTTGACGGCATCACACGGATATTTCCACGAGCCGAGAGAGAGAGAACTATGCTTGTCAAAATGCTATACGTCCGCTAATTAGATTAATTTACTCAAACAGCCCCCGACTCACTACCACGTCGCCATAGCAACACCAAATTCGCACGCCAAATCTTTTAAGTCGGTGTTTTAAATAGGCGGGTAAGATGACGTCATTATCATATCACGATGTGGTGAGTTGAAGACGTTCAATCGCCTATTTTTCTTTCGCGGCATTTACCACGTCACCGCGTCCCTTAGCTGTAAAATCCTGCGCACTGCCTTGATTATACCTGCATGGCCATGACATTGACCAATCAGCGCGCAAGTTTACGAACATTTCGCACGCTGATTGGTCAATGTCAAGTGGGCCCCATGGGTAAACTAATCCAACTGCTGTCGGCTTTGTTTACGCAAGGTATCCTCAGACTGACTGTCTCCATGGGGCATCTAATCGGGGTGAACTTCAGAGTGTAGTAGTGACGTCATATGTCAGATTACTGCATGCTTCCTCGACCAATATATAATAATATACATACATAAATAAATTGGAATATATATTTGATTTGATTTGAGCTCTATAAGTACGATGGTATTTCACACTTTCTGCACTTTATGTAAACAGGGAAACTGGCGGTTTCACGAACACAACGCACCACTTTGAGCCATGATAATGACGTCATATAATCCTAATATACTAATATATCACCCACTTACATATTAACAAGCAACGTGTAGGACGGTTTGAAAACACACAAAACTTGGTAAAACTCCGCACCGGAACAAGGCTAAAAATGCCAAATAAAAAATTACAGCGCGATTCATAAACTGAGAGAGCGGGGGCTCCACAAATATGTAATATTACGGCGTGTTACCCGGAGACAGAAAATAACGCGCCCCTATTGGTCGACAGTCCCCGGAGAGAGAAAATAACGCAACCCTATTGGTCGACAGTCCCCGGCATCCCGTCTGTCATTGGCTAGCGGATATAAATATATGTGTTTCATATTGTGACATATTTTGTATATATTTTACGTTTTGGATCTATATATTATAAACGCATTACCCAAGCTTTTACAGCGGAATAGATCACTTTTATCATACTGGTTTTAGTAGCTATAATACTCCAGAAATTTTTCTATTCTCCACCGTTCGTGTCTCTCGTTTGGTGTGTCAGTTTGTTCAGGACGTTTGATATTTGGTGTCAGTTTATCATTAATTGGTGACAGCAACAGAATCTGGTGTTTCGTAGTTCGGAGTGTCAAGCTACATACTTACCTATAGTGATCGTCGGTTTTTCATCGGCTCATGGGTGCGTAGCTACTTTCTAACTATCGGATTGAATTTGTCGTGTTTAGCTATCATTGCTAGAATTGAGAGAAATAGCTGAAATTTAAAAATGGCAGCTCGAAATGATATCAATTACTTTGCTTCTTGGGCTGAGTATCAAAATTATCAATATTTTTAAAAAGCAGCACTTTGCGGTCAGAGGATGGGAGGAAAGTAATTATATTACAAAGACAGGAAAGATAGAGGATATTTTTAAAATTAGCTGCGTTACAAATGTTTACAAAATATTAGATTTATGCCTATTTCCCATGAAATACCGACCAAACCTTACAATTATCTTGCAGCACAGGAGCCTGTAGGCTATTTTAATGATCAAAACACAGTTGGTTCAAAATTGCATGGATTCCCACTTTTGACAGTCCCCTTCTTCGGATAAGACAGGAGTTCCTAAGTTCCCCTTTTTGAAAAGTCCCTCTTTTGACAGTTATTCCCACTTCAGATAAGATAGGAGTTCCTCAGTTTTCCTTTTTGAAAAAGTTCCCCTTTTTACAGTAATCCCCCTTCAGATGAGACAGCGGTTCCTATGTTCCCCATTTTGAAATGTTCCCTCTTTTGACAATAATTCCTTCTTCAGTCCTAAGTTCCCTTTTTGAAAAGTTCCCCTTTTGACAGTTATCCCCACTTCAGATAAGATCGGAGTTCCTCAGCTCTCGTCCACCGCCATGCTCACAAAGGACGCTCCCCAGAAAGCTACAAAAGCAGCCTCCAAGAGCAAACCTACCTGTGCTAGGTGCAAGAACCATGGCAAGGTAGGGTTACTAGGATTACTAGGGTTACCGGTAACTAGGGTTACTGGTTACTAGGGTTACTGGGGTTACTGGTTACTAGGGTTACTTGTTACTTGGGTTACTGGTTACTAGGGTTACTGGTTACTATGGTTACAAGGGTTACTGGTTACTAGGGTTACTGGTTACTGGTTGCTAGGGTTACTGGTTACTAGGGTTACTGGTTACTAGGGCTACTGGTTACTAGGGTTACTGGTTACTAGGGTAACTGGTTACTAGGGTTACTGGTTACTAGGGTTACTGGTTATTAGGGTTACTGGTTACTAGGGTAACTGGTTACTAGGGTTACTGGTTGCTAGGGTTACTGGTTTACTAGGGTTACTGGTTACTAGGGTTACTGGTTACTAGGGTTACTAGGGTTACTGGGTTACTAGGGTTACTGGTTACTAGGGTTACTGGTTACTAAGGTAAGTGGTTACTAGGGTTACTATGGTTACTTGGGTTACTGGTTACAAGGGTTACTGGTAACTAGGGTTACTGGTTACTAGGGTTACTGGTTACTAGGGTTACCGGTTACAAGGGATACATGTGACTGGGTACTGGTAGTGGGTTACTAGTTACTAGAGTTACTGACGACATATTATTGGGCTGTCCTACTACTTTTCAATAGTGTGTCTACTATCCAAAAGCGAAAACAAAAAAATCCTGGACGGCTATAAACATTCCAGCATATTATCTGATGATATGCTGGAACGCTCTGAGCGGTGAACCTCTTGGTTCAGCCTGACCTGTTGCCGATACCCTGTAACTGTATCTAGCGGTAGTCTTGAACTATATCCCGACACAACTGGCTAGTTGGGCAGCCAACCTGCTAGCCAGTGGTGTCGGGATATAGTTCAAGACTGTTGTTGTAAAAATGGGAAAACTGCTTTTCTTGATTTCTTGGTATTTTGATAAGATGGTGGTAACTGGTTACATAATGCGTATACTTTCATTATTCATTGAATAAAAATTGAAATATGGTTCCAAAGTTTATAATATGATTATTTTATGATTGTAAATTTAACCTCCTTTTTTCTCTCTCTGTCTTTCTGTATCGAACAATTATTATTCTTCTATTTACAACTTTACAAAGCACCTGCCGACAAAACCATCCATCACAACATATCATAGTAGTGATCTAACAGAGAGAAAAGCATAGTCCCAACTCATTTTACGTGCAATAATCAAAAGCTCTGGTTTCATTTTAATCATCGATTTTAAAGCACTATTCATTCACAAAGAGCTCGTTAATCTGCATTATATATTTCTGTGAAAATATTCCCAATTCAATTGAAGTATTTTCGTAAAGGGGAAGAGTATTACATTTTAAAATTACATACAATGTGATCCCTTTTAAAATATCATTTTTCATCACAGAAAAACCACGATGCGCACCAAAGCTTTCCACGTTTTCCTTTCATGCGACAACTTATTACCGAAGACTGCTTTTAGCTGCAATCGAGGACATTTTAAAGCTTCATATGACCCGCATGGTGCTTCTACTTGATAGCTTCATTTCATATGATTTACGGCACGACACACATGATTCACAATAATATGAGGCGTAATAATTATGAACGGTTTTAAGAACGATCATCGCTCACTATCATGCTTTAACGAAGAGAATCGATAGCGTTGGCCGTTTCTAATTGCCTTGGCTCTTGTATGGGGCATTCACGCAACTGTTGATATATCTATTATCTCTGTGTCAACACAACATGCAAATTATAGATCTCATGATTCACATCATACCCCAATCATAGCCTCTGTTCTATTATAGCATCAGGAGCGTAGCCAGGGGGGAGGCGAGACAGACATCCGCCCCTCCCCCTTTTCCTACAGAGATTGGATCCAAGCAAAATAGGACATTCAACAGATTATGAATATTATTCGCCGACCCCTTTCAAAAACCTGGCTACGCCCCTGCAATAGCATGAATACTTGAATGCTATCATGGCACCTAAACCAAGCCTATCTTTTCTTCAAACGAAGTCTATCTTTTCCTCAAACCAAGCCAACCCCTTTCCTCAAACCAAGCCTAATCTTTTCCTCAAGCCCTTCCTTTCCTCAGATCATGTTTCGGAAGGGGCACTCCCAAAACTGCGAATACCTGAATTGCAAGTGTGCCCAATGTCATGCCATCAAAATGCGAAATGAAAGCATGGCCAAGTGCATGTCCAATGAACGGAAGTCGACTATCCCCAAAGTCAATGCGATGGGATATGCAGAAGTAAGTTTTTTTTTTCTGTACACGCTGATTCGCATATATTCTTTTTGTCCCAATTATAGTGGGGAATTTCAAAATGATTCCGTTCAAGGTTTGGAGACATTTTTTATTATCAATGATAATGGTGCTATATGATCTCTTTTATTGGTTCTATTGAATAGCCGAGTGAAATGGCGATATAAGTTTGTATTAAAGTATTTAGTTATGATACAAATAGAACCCACTTAGTTTTTTCAAAAGTTAATTATGCGAAAAATTTGAATCATTCGACGTTTAAAATTCAGTCTGCTAGAAACAGCTAAGAAGTTCACAAAAAAGAGTAACTAAAAACGTAAATTTGCTACATCATTACATGCTATTATAATGTTTGCCATCGACGCTAAATTCTTGAAAAAATCCCATAAAATGCTGTAAAATCAAAAATAAATTCCCGAGAATTTCTCGTAAATTCCGGCGCGACTCCCTGACTCCAGAAAGCCCACGAGCGTCTGACTTCCAGAATATTCGTCATAAAACCGCGTCGCAAAGGCAGCGAAATACATCGGTAAAAGTCGTACATCTCTAGGAAGTGTAATTATTGGGCCGCCGAGCGTGAAAATCAAGGAAGCTTCTGTCCGGAAACTAAAGCATCAAGCAGTGGAGCATATTTTCGAATATTCTAATATGGCAGCTGCTGAGAGTGAAGCAGGAATCTGGAATTCATATCACCCAAGCATTTATTCCTCACAATGTGATGAGCACTAACTATTGGCTTGTCACTTTGACATGTCAATGGCAGCATTTCATAGTGGCATCGTGTTTTACTATGACATAACATGCCCTTCTGTCATGTCATTGAGATATGCCATGGCATATTGTCATTAAAATGCCATCGAATTCTCTCAACGTTCTTTGAATTTGAAGTGATGTACAGTGAAATGCAGCAGTGAAGCGATCAGAAATATGAAGTGATGTCTCTGAAGTCTTTGTGGAATGTGGAGCAGTTTGCAAAAGTCTAGTGATGCACTGATGTCTCTCTGCTAAGAACCTCACAGCTCAGTCATCTTTTCCATGACATTTATAGCCTGACGAGATTGATTACACCAATTTACCTGACACCACTCTCAGCTTGACACCACTCAAGAGTCCTGTCTCCCACCCTAACACCTCTCTCACCCTGGCACTACTCTTACCCTGACACCACTCTCGTCTTAACACCACTCTCACTCTGACACCACTCTTACGCTAACACCACTCTCGCCCTGACAACACTCTCGAGTCTCGCCATGACACCACTCTTACCCTGACACCACTTTAACCCTGACACCACTCTCACACTGACACCACTGTTACCCTAACACCACTCTTACCCTGACACCACTCTTACCCTGACACCACTCTTACCCTGACACCACTCTTGCCCTAACATCACTCCCACCCTGACTCCTACCCTGACACCACTCCCACCTTAACACCACTCTTACCCTGACACTCTTTAACCTGTTTCCACTCTCACCTTGACACCACTCCCATCCTGACACCACTCTCACCCTGAAACCACTCTCACCCTGGCACCACTCTCACTCTGACACCACTCCCACCCTGACACCACTCCCACCCTGACACCACTCCCACCCTGACACCACTCTCACTCTGACACCACTCTCACTCTGACACCACTCCCACCCTGACACCACTCCCACCCTGACACCAGTCTTACCCTGACACCACTCTTGTCCTGACACCCCTCCCACCCTGACACCACTCTTACCCTGACACCACTCTCACCCTGACACCACTCTTACCCTGACACCATGCTGCCACCCTGACACCACTCCCTCCCTGACACCACACTCGCCCTGACACCACTCTGACACCACGGCCCCTTTCTCGCAGACGAACTACAGGATCGGTCACAAGGGCTCGTGCCCGTACGAACATTGTCTGTGTGACCTGTGTTCAGCAACTCAGATGAGGAACAAAAGCATGGCTCAAACGATGGCAAATGAGAGGAAGTTGTCAGCTATCAAGAGGCAGCAGTCAAACAGTTTGATGGTACGACAATAATATCATATCGTTTGTTTTTCTTACAGAAAATGAGAGGATCTTACAGAAAATGTGAGGAAAATGTGAGGAAAATTGTGAGGAACCTGTGAGGATGGTGTCAACGGTCAAGAGGCAGGCGTAGTATGCTCTATAGTGTATGAAACAGAGAGAAAAGGCCAGGGTCATCGTTATGATAGAAATGGGTGTGCTGAAAGTGAAGGGTGCTCGGGAGATGAAACAGAGGATTATGAAACCTTATTACAGGAAATTTAGCAACATTTGATTAAGCATCAGATCTCTCAAAAATATCCACTTTCATGGAGCTGAATAAAACGCAAACTTTAATTTTGATAATTTTTTGAGTGCTTATTTGCCTGTTGCTAAAGTGCTAAGGAGTGAGAGTGAAGTATCTCTTGGCAAGTTGGTACTTGAATTTCGCATTAAAATTCCTAAATTTGCGTAATAAAAATCAACAAAATTTTGAAGAAAAAAAAAGGCAAAAATCTATACACAACGTGCCAGCTCGAAGCGTTCAATCAATCAACGTTCCTTGCGACTAATAAGCTTCAACAAACATGAATTTTAAAACGAGTAGTCTTCTAAATATTTAACATTTAATACTATGATGTTAAAAATTAGACGTTTTAATAATATTTTGTAAACATTAATAAAGTGACACTTGTGTCAAGACAAACTATAGTTTGCAGAATTTTAAAATAACTACAAATATACATTCGAAGGGCTCGGATCTTTTAAAATTTGCTAAATATTCCATTAGCTAAGGTCTGGAAATACTTGTATAAATTTAAAATATTTTATTTAAAGTTACCGCAAACAAACTGTAGATATGATCGGAGTGAAGAATTTGCACATTTTATTTATATTTAGTGTCAGGGGCTTGGTGACTTTTAAAAGTTTGTTAAACAGGGTAGCATATTTTAAAGACTTGCAAGATTTCTTCCTAGGTATGTATACTATGATGGATGATGGTCATTGTAGTGCTTTAAATAAGCGATAGGCGTGATTCGAAATTGAGATTTGACGTAAATAGGGGCTGCTGAATATAAAAAAGGCGGTTGTAGTCTTATTTCTGATGCGAACAATTTAATCTTTAATTGTTATTTTGCCATGAGGGGAAGTTTAAATCGTGAAAAATTCTAGCAGGGCTTTAGAAAATTCGTTAAATTTGTCACTGATTTGTAAATTCGTTACGCGCGAATGTAATTAACAATTATGGTGAAATTCCCAAATTAAAAACTATGCATTTTTAGGACGACAGCAGCACAGGATAGTTAAACTTACTTCTGAAGAAAAATACGCGCATTTTCCTAAAAAACGTGACTTACCATAAAATCGGAAAAATGTGTATCTAAAAACCCCACAAAAACCCCGCGAAAACCCCAACTAAAACCCACGAAAACCCCAACTAAAACCCCTACTACAGGCAGACAGCAGCTGTTCCAGCACGACCCCCGTGATGTGCCCGAGTACCATCAAACCCGAGTACCACGACACCTTCGACACGGACCCTCAGACGCCGGATACTACCAGCTACGAGCGACCAGTTAAACACAAGGAAATATTTCTAACACAAGAAATATTTCTTTCACAAGGAAATATTTCTTTCCTCAAGATATTTCAAACACAAGGACATATTTTTTCCTGTTTTTCCTCCATGTACGTATTTCCTCCATTTTCATTTTGAGAGAAGGTAGAGCTGGGATCTATGTCTTGTTCAAACACAAGGAAATATTTAATCGTGTTTTTCATCATGAGGAATTGCTTCTTCCTGTTTTTTCAAACACAAGGATAATTTTTTTTTCTCCGTTTCCTCTATCAAACGCATGACACGGTAACTCAAGCACACGTTTTTCATCCATTTTCATTTTGAGCCTAACTCGTTTTCAAGTCCGGATGCCTTCTGTCTGTACGAAGCAAGCTAGATTTCAAATCCGGAGTGTTTACTTTTCATGTTGATTCGAGGAACCTATCATATTTTTCAATTGGCTCGAATTTGCAAGAGCCAATAAACCAACAATCCTACTTTTTCCTCATTGGTAACATTAAATTTTACAAGCTTTTTTAGTGCAAACCCGTAGATATTTTACTTGTTACTTGGTAAACTATGGCAGAACATACTGCTACATAAAACTCCGTGTTTATCTGGCTTCGCACACCCAATAAAAAGCAATCATCACTCTCAAAACTTACTACCGCGCTCAAGTCCAAAGTTGTTCAAGTGTGAAATCTTGGCGTTTCTGACTCTCTTTCTGACTCTCTTTCTACCTCTCTTTCTACCTCTCTCTCTCGTTTGAAGAGCGCGTGACCATTGTGAGGTATTCTCAAACGGAGTTTCAAACTCATCCGCTCGTGCGTGAGCAGGCGATTGTTTATGACGTCATTATTATGGTTTAACGTACAAAGTTACCGACCTGGAAACCGCCTTTTTTGCCTATATAGCCGACCGACGAGCCGGTTGGTTGAAAGGTTCATAGACACGAGTTTTCCGATGTTTTCAATACACCGCCCAGTTGGAGCCTGAGTTTATCACACCAAAACACATGTCCTGAGTGTTTACGTGTCACGTACGGGAAATAGGCACGGCTCCGTGACGGAATCAGCATGGTTTAACATGCGCGCATGAGAAATAGGCGGGTAAGATGACGTCATTATCATAGCACAATGTAGTGAGTTGATGGCCTTGATAACCGCCTATTTTTCGACCACGGAGTGTAGAGTTTATCGTTAAACGCCTAGTCTGTACAGCCACCAGTAATGAATGCGCGATGATATGCACTGAATTCGTACAAAATGGAAAACCTGTGTTTTAACAAGATTTCTATGTAGTTACATGTAACATTATAATATATGCGCATATTATATGATTATGATGATATTATGGTGGCAATATAATTGACAGTTTGACAGACATTTTAATCTCGTATAATGTGACAAATGCTGTGAATTCAAGAAATGTTATTAAACTAAGACGGGCGTCTGGGGTTTTCCGTCAACTATATTAAATTTGTCAAATTCTCCGGTTTTAAACGTAAATTTCAACAAAGTTTTCCAGTATAATAGGTGAGAACGTTTGAAAATTATAAAATGAAGTTTAAAACATGATGCATCATGTAAAGCTAGGTACGTTTCAACATGGCATAATTTTCATTTCTCAGGACCGACTCAAATCGCATTATTTTAAAAGTCATGACACTGTTACAAGCTGAAATTGTTAGAATTTTAGACATACCTTAATTTCGATAGACTTTCACGGTCGCATTATTTTAAAAGTCATATCACTGTTACAAGCTTTAAAATTGTTAGAATTTTAGACATACCTCAATTTCGATAGACTTTCACAGTTTATCAAGTGTTATCCTCTTTTCCGCGTCCTTTTTCACGTGCTTTCCCAGTCTTTTTAACACTCCATTATCGGAACACCTGAGGAAATATTAGCTTGTGTTTTAAACTTTACTACTTTGTACAATCAAATTTGAGAATTTTGATGATAAAATTAGTATGAAACATGTCAATTCCTTCTAAGTGGTCTCTTATACTGTGTGGAACATCGCCAGAAGCTCGTCTGGGTTTTAAAAAGTTTTTTTGTTACTGAGTACGGTAAAATGTATAAACGATCTGACAAACCCTAAGACATTCCTGTGAAGCATGCATCCCCGTTATATATCTGCAGTAATACGGTGAGTAATAATGCCGAGCCCCGAAGGGGCGAGCCATTATTACGAACCGTATTATAGAAACGAACATATTGTGATAAGATTTGTATCGAAAACCACTCGTTTTTAGCAGCTTTTTGCGACAAAAAATATATAGCAGTTGCAGTATTACTGCTATATTGCGCGTTATCTCACATCATAAGGCACGGGCAATTGTTAAACATTGTTATCGCTGTATAATACAATGACACAGTACAATGCAGTATAATATGCAATGACACGATGTCTGAGAGGCACGTAATAATATGATTCAGACAGATGTGCGTCACCAATCAACGGTTTAAACATGGTAAGAAGTCTCAAGTCACTGTCAATTATTGTGCCGAGTTTCACCACTCTGATATTAAAATTAAAATGCGAAGTACTTTCGAACTAACATCAGTGCAAAAATCATATTGATTGAGGTTCTCATTAATTGGTGTTCTCATTACCTATCAAAATTATATTGCATTTAGATGGGTCCCAGCAGAGTCTCTCGTGTTAGCGGAGGCGTGTGGTTTGTGGACTTTGTCACAGTCTCTCGTGTAAGCGGTGGCGTGCGGTCTGTGGACTTTGCCACAGTCTTTCGCTTAAGCAGAGGCGTGTGGTCTGTGGACTTATTGCACGGCGTAGAGAGAGGGATGCGTACCGGAAAGGTGTTGACATCAGTTGGAATACGCACAAGTTTATAGCATTTCATTGTAACTGAAGTGCGACCATTTTGTAGTTATTTTGAGGCGCTCAGAATAAATAAACGGTCGTCATATGACTTCATTTTCATGGTGCGCGCTGCCAAATTATGTTGAAAATAACCGCCTATTTTTCGTGTGCGGGCTATGGAGGTGTATATACTTCATAACTCTCGGAAATTTAAAAAAAGGTGCGGAAACATGAATATGTTGATTGTTATATGTTATATTCTAATCAAGTGATAACACGTATTTAATATAAGTTAAAAGTACGTGCATTTCAAGCCCAATATTTGGAATGGAAATGTCACACTTCGTTAGTTCATGATTCGTGAAGTGGAACGTATTTAAACATATTACCTGAGCTCACACTTAAGAACTGCATCACTTAATTGGTGCGCAGTTGCGCACTTAAAGATGTGCGCATTTAATTAGTGCGAGTTTTTAATTGAACAAAACATTATGATAACACAATTTCAATTAGGCACACCCCACTTTATTAGTGGGAGTCAATCTAAGACGCAGTAATTAAGTCACGCCGTTCTTGCGTGTACTTTAAGGTATTTTGTGCCATGTTAAGCGCCTAGGAATTTTATCTAAAGGCTCGTAATGCCACGAGATTGAAAGCATGAAGGTTTTTTTAATTTTTAAACAACTGCTGAGTACCTAGTACGTAATATATATGAGAATTATACGGTTAGACAAATTAGCCAGTCATGGACAAGTATATTCATACTTAAGTAAATTTAAATTATGAAGCTGGGAAGGTGAATTTCCTTTCACGCCCATTGATTTTAATGTCTCCCACATCAATCGCTTGCACACCTATGCAACACCCAGTCTAGTGTATATTGAGACCTGGCTAACTTGTTAACACCCAGTCTAGCGTCTACTGAAATACATCTTCCCATCTTTAAAAATTTGAAGCTCAAAATTGGCAGCGAGAGAAGAAATTTTCAAATGACTGGTTTCATCATATCATCACATTTTATTGAAAGAAGCAGACTTCTCTACCAACCCCCTCACCCAACTCCTCCCCTCTCACCCAACTACTCCCCTCTCACCCATTCCAAGCTCCTCCCCCCCAACCCAACTCCTCCCCTCTCTCCCCACTCCCTCACCCAACTTCTCCCCTTCAGTTAAAAGGCTCCGGACGTCACCCCGTCCTCGGATGCCCAGGGTGTCCAGGTGGGTTACGGGTACCTGCAACAGGACGCCAGAGGTGCGTGGGCGCCCTACGATTGTCTGCGCCAGGGCGTCGACCCAAGATACATCAACTACCCAGGTGAGTGTTAGTTTAATTGCATCGCTCAAGAGCTGTGTGTTACATTAACATATACGTGCAAAACTCGGGAAATCCAAAAACACCTGATTCTTCATTCTTTGCTGCATTTTAGTTCCCTACCTCTCAAAAATTTATCTTTTTAAACTGGAGTCTGGACTATGCTATTGGGTCATTTCGAACGACCATATTTAAGGTTTATAGTGTAAAGGGACTGTAAAATGTTGATTTATGATCTCACAAGTTTAGTACTTTGTCTGGTCCCATGATAAAAATCTCCGTATTGTGTGACACCGTCACAAGAAGGGAAATGTCACGTGATCAAATGTCACGTGATCAAATGTTCACGTGACCACATGTCAAGTGATTAAATGTCACGTGGCCACATGTTTCAAATAAACGTAGCAAAACGTCTAGACCTAGACAGTCCCACAACATCAGTTCACAGCTGTAAACCCTTTCAATGACGTCATTCTTGATAACCTATGATTTTTCCTGCATTTTCCGTCAGCTGTCTGCTATTTTTACAGCACAGCTGCCTATTTTGTAAAAGGGAACCCGACATTTTACCTCACGGCACTTTATCTCTCTATCCTGACCATAAACCTAATCTAACCGGAACTTGACTCAACCATTTCCTTTACTTGGGAATTTCATGTGGTAAAGAGTAACGTGTTAATGGATCATGTGGTAAAATGTCGTGTGGTAAAATGTCATGTGGTAGAATGTCGTGTGGTAGAATGTCGTGTGGTAAAATGTCATGTGGTAGAATGTCGTGTGTTATAATGTCATGTGGTAAAATGTCAGCTCCCCATTATATCCAATGCATCAGCTGCCTGAGCCTGATATGGTTATTATTCTTATTCTTATGGTTCCAGCACAACACCTGCCTAGGATATTATGTGAAATCATAAACCATAGGCTTTAACACTTAGCAAAAACCTAGTCCGTGACAGCCAGCTCCGCATTAGAAAAATACACGTTTTCCGACATTAATTCGCCACTTTGAAGCAACCTATATTGACAATATATGATATGTTTATCAATATATCTGTGCCGTCCAGTAAGTGGTTACAAATATCACTTGCAGACATTAAGGTATTGTTGTATTGTGGAATGTAGATAAAATAATCTCAGACAAAACAGCTGCCTCAAATTATAGAAGAGGAGGATGAGGGCGTTCAAATTAAATTTGTGTTTATATATTTGAATAATAATATATTACATATAATATCCACGGAAAATAATATATGTTACAAAAGGTCACGCGGGAAAACTAATGTCCGAAAAGATGTAAAATTCGTTGCTTGAAAATTTCGATTGTTGGTAACTCGGTGGAAGCCCCAGGCAAACAGTTACAGCTGCCGCCACAGAGCTTTTTCCAGTGATAATATAAAATTCGCTCGGAAAATAAATAGGCGGTTGCAATATGGCGTCATTAAGACTGAACACGCTGCCAAATATTGTGGGGAATAACCGCCTATTTTTCGCGTGGAGCGTACACCCGACATAGCTGACTGCTTCCATTGAAGGGCAATAATCTAATATTATATGCAATGAATACAGAATATGCAGCGTGTTCCGGCTTTGTTATACCGTTTTATCACGTTATATGAGTTGCCGGATGGAATTTCACCTTGTTAAGTAGGCGAAGTCAGTCAATTGTTGGTATAATTTTTAAAACTTTTTAAAATTACACAAAGGCACAGGGTCTGTCAATTGACACAAACCACGACAATTTACGTTTAAAAATGTTTTATTTTTAAAATTAAGTTTTAAACTGAATACTGTGGTAGGTTCTAATGAACCGGGCTTTTAAAATTACTGTGTGACACCTTGCGTATGGGCTAGTGTCAGATAAGGAACCCAAGAGTGTTATAATCTAGCTTACTAGAATGATTACAAAATTCAAAGTTGTTTTTCCGAAGTTCTTCTTAACATGGGAGAAATCAGGGTAGTTATTTAAACATTGAAATAAAGAAATAATATATATTTTTTTGTGATCATACCTTTGAAAGGTTTTGGCCTCTGATTTACTCGCATAATGTCTTTTGTCCACCCTTAGTCCCTATCGTAGAAGAGAAAAGAGGATTATAATCAAAGTTCAGTTCAAACTAAAAACTGTCCCTGCAATTATTGTGACGTATCGTTTATAAAATGCACACGTCCCAGGGATGACACCGTTCAAACTGTCCCTGCAATTGCAACGTATCGTTTATTAAATGCACGCGTTTCAGGGATGACACCGTTCAAACTATCCCTGCAATTGCAACGTATCGTTTAAATGTACACGTTTCAGGGATGACACCGTTCAAACTATCCCTGCAATTGCAACGTATCGTTTAAATGTACACGTTTCAGGGATGACACCGTTCAAACTATCCCTGCAATTGCAACGTATCGTTTAAATGTACACGTTTCAGGGATGACACCGTTCAAACTATCCCTGCAATTGCAACGTATCGTTTAAATGCACACGTCCCAGGGATGACACCGTTCAAACTGTCCCTGCAATTGCAACGTATCGTTTATTAAATGCACGCGTTTCAGGGATGACACCGTTCAAACTATCCCTGCAATTGCAACGTATCGTTTAAATGTACGTTTCAGAGTGACACCGTTCAAACTATCCCTGCAATTGCAACGTATCGTTTAAATATTCACGTTTCAGGGATGACACCGTTCAAACTATCCCTGTACAACGTTTTAAATGTACACGTTTCAGGGATGACACCGTTCAAACTATCCCTGCAATTGCAACGTATCGTTTAAATGTACACGTTTCAGGGATGACACCGTTCAAACTATCCCTGCAATTGCAACGTATCGTTTAAATGTACACGTTTCAGGGATGACACCGTTCAAACTGTCCCTGCAATTGCAACGTATCGTTTAAATGCACACGTTTCAGGGATGACACCGTTCAAACTGTCCCTGCAATTGCAACGTATCGTTTATTAAATGCACACGTTTCAGGGATGACACCGTTCCCGCAGCCGAGTGCTACACCCGCCCACCCGACCCTGGAGGATAGGAAGCGGTTACTGGAGCCCGCTTACAAGGTAAATTCCCAGGTAAATTCGGCGTGGATTTTCCATATTCCACTCGGCTTCGCCTCGAGGAATATTCCCAAATCCAAACCTCAATAGTGTCTTGTAACTGAATAGAATCGTATCTCTCGCTTAGATCGATAAATAAATTAATACCGTTACTCCACATTATTTCGGTGTGGATTTTCCATATTCCACTCTGCAACTCAAGGCATAGTAACACTGACAGTTTCAGGTGGCAACCAGCACGGGACGAACTGGCCACCCTTCCGCGTCCTACCAAGTCAACGCTCTCCTCAGGGACTCCAACTCCGATATCATGATGCAAAGGTAATACATATAGCAGAATAATGGTCAGTTGGTGTAGTGGTATCAAGTCTGGCTCGTGATCGAAAGATCCCAGGTTCGATTCCCTGCCATTCTCATTGAGCAAAGGGTGAAACATACCTAGAAATTTCAAAATCAATCTATGATGCAGTTGAAAGTGATATATTTGTGACTTTGTCATGAGGTAAAAAAAGAAGTGATGAACTTTTGAGTGACAGTTCGAACTGCAATTTGCGCGTCTTTTGTGTTGGCGGCTTTAGTTTGCTCGGCGTATATACACCGCGCAAACTTAAGCCATACACACAAAAGTTACACAAACTGTAGTTCGAACTGCCCCTGTAACGAAGTAATGATCTTTTCAAGTGTCGCAATGTCGCAGTTGCCAATAGTTGCGATTGATGAATTAATAAATAGCCTTTTCAAGTTTCGCAATGTCGCAGTTGCCAATAGTTGCGATTGATGAATTAATAAATGAAAAGTTCGTTCAGGCAGTTGCTGCAACAGATCACACAACCGGAGGATAGTGTTAGCGTGCACAAGACCATCTAGCAACAACAAACATAAGGTAAATCATAGTGTTAGCGTGCAGAAGACTTAGATTTTATGTAGGATTTTTTGCTGGTCTTACATGGACAGTTCGAATTGCAGTTTGTGCGTTTTTGTGTGCGGGGTATAGACGTATAAATAACATGTCTGTACGCCGTGCATACTTACACACACAAAGACGCACAAACTGCAGTTCGAACTGTCACCGTTAATCAGTACAGTCAAACTAATCAACTAGATAATATTATGATCGTAGCTAGCCTAACTTAAGATTTCTTGCGACAGTGCATCCAGAAAGAGGGATTTCCGATTTCTAGCATTTTCTGAATTATCATCCAAATTATCATCCAAATTATCATCCAAATTATCATCCAAATATTTGACATCAAAACCACAATATTTTCAGAGGTGTTTAATGGTTACATTAGCTGTGAGAAGAAAAACCGAATATAGATCTAGAGGAAATGGAGAATTTAAAAGAAGGTGGTATCTCGAGCCCGGGAAAAGGAACAAATGAAACCAGCACGTAGTCCGCTGTAATACTGAGTATTACACTCAGTATTACACTCAGTAATTCAGTATTACACTCAGTATAATACTTTTCAACTTCTTCTCTTCATCATAGACCCTTATTTCAAGGCACTGCTGTTATTCTAGAGAGTTTCTATACGATTCGAGGAGCGTATGATAATATAGTGGAAGTTCGAACTGCAGTTTTTTGTGCGCGGCGTAAGTTTGCTCAGCATGTTATTCATATCCCTATACGCCGCGCAAACTTACGCCGCGCACACAGAAGACGCGCACAGTGCAGTTGGAACACCCCGTAATAATAGATGGGAATTCACAAATATAATATAACCTGGTCCTGATCAAGTGTGTCCCAGTGCTAAATTTTGGAATAATTTTGTAAGGTTTATATTAGCGAATACTAAGGATTTGTAATTTTATAATATATACACAAATAGATATAGGGCAGAGTTTATAGATGCAAAACAGTGCATATTGCACGAGGCGCAGCCGAGTTCACTATGTACAATATGCATCGAGACGATGGCATGTAACTGCATTACATAGTGAGCAAGAGATTCATACTGCACAAGCATGCATTTCATGCATCTGAAAACCCGAAGAGTAAAAGAGAGCGAACTATGTAATTAGTAATACCTAGGTCCATTGTCCAAGCCAAAATAGGATAAGGGAGTTGTTGAATATTGCGTTATAATTTTTTGCTATGTTCTAAAATCTATTCTAATCATAATATTCACGCACTAAAAATATTTTTCAAAAATCGCGTGTTGCCACATAAATTAAGCTATCGTCAAGATGATATAATCGAACAATTCCACAATTCCATTCGATCGAACAATTCCATTCGATCGACCAATGTGTTGTAAAGCCCCTGCATTTATTAGCGGCATAAAAGACTCTAATGTAGGCACTCAAGCACGACGGCCATGTTATGTATTAATGTTAGAGTATTTTATTTTAATCATTCATAAATTTTCCATTCATGGATTGCGGCAGTTTTAATATTTCATTTAAGCATTTATACAATTGTGGAAGCGATATTTCACTAAATTCGGATAAATGTAAGATTATAATCGAAATATATTCAAAATTGTTTTATTATAATTCTATTGGCATTTGAAAGATTAAATTCTTGTTTTAAATTCTTGGTTTTGTTCTTGTCTATCCATGTTTTGCAAAGAGTAAACAGGAAACATATGATTAAAGTGCGCCTAATTTCGACGGCATATATGTTTACCCACATGTCCATTTGACATTGGCCAATCAGCGCGCGAGTTGACTGCAAACTCATTCACTGATTGGTCAATGTCTTCACGATTAAATTTCACGATCCTATGGGTAAGGGATCACCGTGGGGGAGGGGGTTTCTGAATGATTACGTTACATGTTATTGTAACAAATACAACTTCTGTAATCTTGATTACGAGGGAGCCAAAAATCCATTACGTGATCTGTGAACGAGTCCTTATGGATGGCCCCTAATTGGTCACTACGAATTTTGGTGCAATGTAGCTTAAATTGAAGCTTGGTTTATACAGGGCACTCATCAAGTTATCATGTAAAGCTAAGGTAGGCGCAGCGTTGGTACCAGCGTTGGTACGGAAATACTGATGTTTCGGATAAGTCGTTGGTTCTACGCTCCCGCTATTTCTGGTTGGGGTATACTCACATTCCATGGTCTGTTGTGAAAATAAACCATCGATAATTGACTTTGCAGTCGGCACGCCTCGTCCATCGTACAACTTTAACAGTAAGGGCCTGGCTTGACCGTGGAAGTTGCGGAATTCGGTCTCCACTTCGACCATTTCTTTTATTTTCCCACGGTATTGAGTGAGAGCGGAAATGTATTAAGTATAGACGTACGTGCGCGCGAACGTTGTAACAAAAAGAACGTTGTAACCCCGCGCGCTACGTACAGTAGCGGTCCAAACGGAGATCCCAGGGTGCTTCATAAATTGAGATAATGAGATATTTTGACATTTTACATGGAGATTTCCAGGACAATGCGCCTGGTGATTGCACTGCCTGGTTTAGCATTGAGAATTTCCCAGGGTTTATTCATTGCTTAATAAGGTATTGCAGATTTCACCACACAAAGATTTTATGTATTAGATGTATTACTTGTATATAGTGTAAGGATCCTGAGATGCGTGCGGCTGTAACACTGTTCCCTCGACTTGTGCGCAAAAGTGAATCAGTGTGGGTCACTGGGTCAGGGACGTTGTGGGCTTTAAGCACCCTGAATCCTATGGCTACCTTGATATAACTCTGTTTTAAAGAGAAGGTTGTGACAACAGAAAGACTGGTTGTGGTTGTGAGGATATCAGAACTGCTGATGGACAGATGTGGCACTGCGGTGGATGGGGACTATGGGGGCTGCTATAGGTGGGTGACATTATTCTTTTGATACCCTGACTCCTTGCCATTTATGGTACATAATGTGTGCCATCAGCGATGATGAGAAAAAACTTAAAAGTAGGGTGTGGTGTGCACTATTCAACATCATCGCACATTTTGTTAATTCTTATTGTTCGAGCCCAAAATTTAGTCATGATTCTACAGTGAGATATTGCGACACCTGGCATGGGGACAACTCAAGGATGTAAAGTGTACATAGTTTTTATGATGGATGTATTATTATTTGGATCCAAAGATGTATGCAGAAATAACACCGTTCCCATAACTCAAGCGCTTGAGTGAAGCGGTGTCGGGATGCGGACGTTAGGGACCATCCAGAAATGAGCTCATCATTTGGGCCGGGTTTGTTAGTTTCTAAGAATGTTTTGGAAATGATGAGGTAGTGGTGAGGTAGTGTGGGTAATTCGCGTTAAGTTTTTTTTATTTTATTTGTAAACTATAGTTTATCAATCAGAAAATATACTAGTTAATTAACGCATTCAATTTATTATGACACTAACCGTCCGTTACCGGCCGTTAAGTTACCGGTAACCGACCGTTAACCGATCGGTTACTGCCCGTGGGCGTTAACCGTCCGTTAACCGACCGTTAAGTGACCAATAACCGACCGTTAACCGACCGGTTACTGCCCGTGGGCGTAAGCCGTAAGCCGTCCGTTATCCGACCGTTTAGTGACCGGTAACTGTCCGTGGGCGGTAACCGACGGCGACCGTTAAGTGACTAGTCACCGACCGGTAACTGTCTATGGGCGGTAACTGTCTGTTAACCGACCGGTAACTGCCCATGGGCGGTTACCGTCCGTTAACTGACCGTAAACCGACCGTTGAAGGACCGGTAACCAACCGTTAATTGTCCGTGGGCGGTAACCGACCGTTAAGTGACAGGTTAGTGACCGGTAACCGACCGGTAACTATCCGTCCGTTAAGTGTTCGTCAACCGACCGATAACTGTCCGTGGGCGGTAACCGACTGTTAACCGACCGTTAAGTGACCAGTAACCGACCGGTAACTGTCCGTCGACAGATCACCAAGTTGCCGTAGTGTAGGTTTGCAAAATGATGAGCTCATCACGTAGAAGCGAAATTATGACATCAACCACTCGTTGTATCACAGGAACATGACCAAAATTACTAAATTAGCCTCCATTAGCCACCATGGAGGCTGAGTGGAGGCTTATTTCAAAATTTTGTCTCCATGGAGGCTAATGGAGGCAAAAGGCTAATTTTTGAAAAATAGCCTCCACTCTGGAAGCTTATTAGCCTCCACTAGCCTCCACGAGCCTCCATTAAACTCCACTCAGCCTCCATGGGGGCTAAAATTTTGGGGTGAGCCTAAAATTTTGGTTTTGGATTCTATGGAAGCAATTTTGACCGTGCTAGTGGAGGCTATAGCCTCTATATGTAGGCAAAAATCATGAAAAAGTACAGATAATATGCTAGCCTCCAAAAATTACGCGCGATATAAGACGTGCGATATAAATTCCGTCAAAAGCACACAATTTCGCGCGTCTTTAACGAGGCCTTTTTCAATCGAGCGGTCTGCACACATATGGGTTAAATTTATGTCGTTTTTGTACAAAAAGGGCACATTTTGTACCATAGACAAAAGTTTCTAACCCAGCTAGTATTACACACCACTCAGCCTCCATTAGACTCCACTCAGCCTCCACTAGGCTCCACTAGGCTCCACTCAGCCTCCACTAAGCTCCATTCAGCCTCCACTTAGCCTCCACTAGCCTCCACTTAGCCTCCACTAAGCTCCACTCAGCCTCCTCTCAGCCTCCACTAGGCTCCATTCAGCCTACACTAGAATCCATTCAGCCTCCACTAGACTCCACTCAGCCTCCACTAGGCTCCAATCAGCCCCCACTAAGCTCCACTCATCCTCCACTTAGCCTCCACTAGCCTGCCACTACGCAGCGTAGTGGAGGCTGAGTGGAGGCTAAGTGGAGCGTAGTCTACGCTCCACTTAGCCTCCACTCAGCCTCCACTAGGCTCCATTCAGCCTCCACTAGGCTCCCGACACAGCCTCCACTAGGCTCCACACAGCCTCCACAAGGCTCCACTCAGCCTCCACTAGGCTCCACTCAGTCTCCACTCAGCCTCCACTAAGCTCGACTAGCCTCCACTCAGCTTACAATAGTCTCCACACAGCCTCCACACAGCCTCCACTCAGCCTTCACTAGGCTCCACTAGCCTCCACTAGGCTCCACACAGCCCTCACTAGGCTCCACTCAGCCTCCACTAGCCTCTACTCAACCTCCAAGCAGCCTCCACTCAGCCTCCATGAAGGCTAATGGAGGCTAATTTTGGTCATGTTCCTGTGGTAAAACTTTGCTAGTGTACATAAGTTTGATGATGGATGCATGATAATTTGGATCCAAAGATGCATACAGGAAGAACACAGTTCACATAACTCAAGTGCTTGACTGAAGCGGTGTGGGATATAGACGTTAGGGGCCATCCAGAAATGAGCTCATCACTTGGGCCGGGTGTGTTACTTTTTTAGTTTGTAAGTATGTTTTGGAAATGATGAGGTAGTGGTGAGGTAGTGTGTACTTATGTATGTAGGTTTGCACAATGATGAGCTCATCACTTATAGGCGAACTTATGACATCAAGAGGAGGCTAAGAGGAGGCTGAGTGGAGGCTTATTTCAAAATTAGCCTCCATGGAGGCTAATGGAGGCATGAGGCTAATTTTTGAAAAATAGCCTGAACTCTGGAGGCTAATTTGCATCCACTCAGCCTCCTCCACTCAGAATTTGGTTTTGCCTGTATTGTCATGTAGTGGTCTCCTATAGTGGTCCCCTTTAGTGGTCCCCTATATTGGTCTCCTATAGTGGTCCTCTAGTGGTCCTCAATAATGGTCTTCTAGGAGAAGTCGGCGAACCTCCACTCCACTACGCTACGCTCAGCCTCCACTCAGCCTCCACTCAGCCTCCACTAGAATCCACTCAGCCTCCACCAGGCTCCACTCAGCCTCATTTAGGCTCTACTCAGCCTCCACAAGGCTCCACTCAGCCTCCTCTAGGATACATTCAGCCTCCAATCAGCCTCCACTAAGACCCATTCAGCCTCTACTGAGCATCCACTGACCACTCAGCCTCCACAAGGCTCCACTCAGCCTCCACTAGGATACATACAGCCTCCACTAAGCCTCCACTAGGACCCATTCAGCCTCTACTCAGCATCCACTGACCACTCAGCCTCCACTCAGCCTCCACTAGGATACATTCAGCATCCACTAGGCTCAACTCAGCCTCCACTAGGATCCATTCAGGCTCATCCACTAGGCTCCACTCAGCATCCACTAGGCTCCATTCAGGCTCATCCACTAGGCTCCACTCAGCATCCACTAGGCTCCACTCAGCGTCCAGTAGGCTCCACTCAGCCACCAATAGGCTCCACTAGCGTCCACTAGGCTCCACACAGCCTCCACTAGGCTCCACTTGGCTTTTCTCAGCCTCCACTAGTCCACTAGGCTCCACTCAGCCTCCACTAGGCTCTGTTCAGCCTCCACTAGGCTCCACTCAGCCTCACCTAGGCTGCACTCAGCCTCCACTAGGCTCCACTCAGCCTCCACAAGGCTCCACTCAGCCTCCACTAGGCTCAACTCAGCCTCCATTAGGCTCCAACAGCCTCCACTAGGCTACACTCAGCCTACACTAGGCTCCTCTCAGCCTCCACTAGGCTCCACTCAGCCTCCACAAGGCTCCACTCAGCCTCTCCTAGCCTCAACTCAGCCTCCACTGGGCTCCACTCAGCCTCCATTAGGCTCCACTCAGCCTCCACTAGGCTCCACTTGGCTTTTATCAGCCTCCACTAGTCCACTAGGCTCCACTCAATCTCCACTAGGCTCCACTCAGCCTCCACTAGGCTCCACTCAGCCTCCACTAGGCTCCACTCAGCCTCCACTAGGCTCCACTCAGCCTGACCTAGGCTCCACTCAGCCTCCACTAGGCTCCACTCAGCCTCCACTAGGCTCCACTCAGCCTCCACTAGGCTCAACTCAGCCTCCACTAGGCTCCAACAGCCTCCATTAGGCTCCACTCAGCCTCCACTCAGCCTCCATTAGGCTCCACTCAGCCCACCAATCTTAGGTAACCCACCTGCTGCTTCTTAGCTTGCAAGGTTTCCTGAACCTTACTCTACCTTGTGCTGATTTCCAGCCTGTCAGAATTCCTACCAACCTTACTATACCTTCTGTTGCTTCTCAGCCTGCCAGAAGGCGTGAATTTGTTTTAACCCTTCCCTAAACATGTTTAAATGCAATAAATTATTTATTACCTCATGGCACATCAGAAATGGTGTGTAGATCAGTGAAGACCCCTGCATTCCATAGACAGTGTCCATCTGCTATTGAGTGACTGTTAAACAAGCATTCTGGTAAAATGACGTTCCATTAAATTCAAAAAGTACATGGAAGCATTAGGGATAATGCCATTCAACATTACTAAATGTAGATTAAAAGATACTTTGTCACTGTCAATTGCCAGGTTTCACAACACTTTAATGAGACACACGAGCTGATTGTAAAATAGCAAAGTACTTTCAGACATCATCAGTGCTACAATCATATTTGAGGCCCCATTGCCTATCGAAATGTCAAAAGTAAGTGTGTTATCAGAAAAAACATATTATACTGTAAAGTCAATTAATAAGTTGATTTAATTTGAATAAATGAAAAAAGAAAAGACATTGTGCTACTAGATATACAAGTACCTATGAATACATAAAAAAGGAGGTTATCAATGATTTTCTTACAATTTTGTGTTACAATCTAACAAAATCAAGGGCTTCGAGCTCAATTAACAGACAAAGCAGCTCCTACTTTAGTTCAGTTTAAGAGTTATGATATTTAACCATCACTGCTCACAAAGACAATGTATCAATCGTTTTTGTTTACATGCATGTCTTCAATATGTAGGACTCAATCTGTCTGATTGTTTAAATATATACCACATATTTAACTAATTGTTTTAACAAAAACTAGATTAACAAGCCCATATTGGAATTAATCCCTCAAAATAAACCAGCAATGACTTTATATATGCAGCCATTGATATTATTTTGTAATGAAACAAATCCAATATCTTCGTAGGATGTTACCCTACCCTCGCCCGCATCCATATCCAGTCAAAAGAAATAAACGGGCAACGTCCGTCGATCGCGCGCGCCGTACAAGTCAGAATTCGACGCGAGATAGATTCGCTACTCGAATTCCAATAGCGCTGCGCCGCGCACTCTAACGTCCACCATTGCGAAATCATACGAAAATTTTTATAGAGTATCATAATATTTCATAATATAAAACAGAAAACTGAGTTATTTTTTCTGTTACTTGACTACAAAGATGACTATATTTGTTTTGTCTGGCTTGCCCTAACCAGGGCCCTGGTTACGCGCACGGAGTGCGCGGCGCGGCAAGCGCTAAACCAGGGCCCTATTTCTCGCTCCGGGTTGTCGTTTTGACGGTCGGATTTGAACCGTCGGAACTGACGTTAAAAGAAATGACGCCGCGCCGTACGTCTTTAGTAGTGTTTGTGGAAAAATCTTCAGAATCACTCTTATGACTTATCCCCACTGGATGCAACTTCCATGAATGTTTCATAGGAACTTCTATTTTTAGCAGCATTCTTTTCTTCTACAATCTGTGTAATGTTTGATGTTGCAGCTTGATTGATTCTCAGAACTTTCAATCAATCGGCTGATGCTAAAATTAACCATTTGATGTTCTTTCAAAATGTTCTTTTTGACTCTGTCTTCATGTTACTCTGCAATGCCAAATGCAAATGCAATACGATTCTTCACATCCAGAAGCCTTATTCTCCATGATAAGAATTCATTTTTCTTATTTCAATCTGGTATTCTGGTAATCTGGTATTCTTTACAGCATAATATATAGTTTTTGGGCTGCTCTGTATCCCATACAGGATTCCGATCCCTGGTGTAAATTTGGCTACATCTGGGTGTCATTTTAGATAGTGTGTCAAATTTAAGACCAAATTTTGTCCATTTTTTGATCTCGAATTTCTAGTTTCTATGTAAGTCACATCAGTCAACTCATGGTGTCAACTCATGCAGCTTTGTGGTACATGTTTCCCACTTCTACTCCCAGTCACAGTATGAGCTTAACATAGCCCACTTTTTTCTTCTCAATGTGAGCATGTATTCCATGTTTATCTAATGTTTTTACTGACACATTTTACTGAAAATTTCATCTTGTTTCATTTTCTATATTTGAGTATTTGAGGCGAAATGATTTCCATTTATCTATTGTTTGTACTGGCAAGCTTTACTGTGAATTTCATCTTGTTTCTTCGTCTATTTAAGGCAGAATAATTTTCATTCTATACTTTACAATGTGGACATGCATTTAGGGCTGGTTATTACAATGTAAATTTTACCTAGATTTTGGTGCCACTTGATGTGTCTATTTGAGGCACCAATTGACTAATTTTCGGTAAAAGTGTCACATAAGTTGTGAATTTTGTCCAATGGATCCAGTGGATTCATCATGTCCAATGGACTTCCATTGGACGTCCAATGGACATCTATTGAACATGATGTCCATCGTTAAAATTGTCCAATGGTGTTCAATGGATCGATTGGATCCATTTAAATGTTCAATAGACATGTACAATGGATCCAATGGAGCAATGGATGTTCAATGGATCCATTTGAGTGGATCCAATGGACACAATCACCAAACATGGTTTGGTAGATGGACATCAGTCTGGTATTTTTGTTCAATGGATCCATTGTGTCCATTGAATCCAATGTGTCCATAGAACACCATTGGACATGTCCATTGCACACTGTTTCCATTGGATCCAATGGATTAATTTCGTCCATTGGACACAATGGATCCATTGGACACAATGTGCAATGCATCCAATGGATCCAATATTGGGCATGTTCAATGGTGTTCAATGGACACAATGGATCCATTGAATCCAATGGACCTGGTGGTCCATTGAACAAAATAATACCAGACTGATGTCCATCTACTAAACCATGTTTGGTGATTGTGTCCACCATGGATCCACTCAGATTGATCCATTAAATATCCATTGGATTCATTAAAAATGTCCATTGAACATCAAAAATGGATCCATTGGATCCATTGAACACCATTGGAAAATTTTACTGATGGACATCATGTTCAATGGATGTCCAATGGACGGCAAATGACCACATTGCAAAATCGCCGACTCGGCGCCGATCGGCGCCCGTCCGGCGCCGATCAGCGCTGATCGGCGCCGATCGGCGCTGATCGGCGCTGGTCGGCGCCGATCAGCGCCGGCTAGCGCCGATCGGTGGTACCGCCGATCGGGCGCTGATCGGCGCCGATCGGCGCCGATGGGAAATCGGCATCTTTTCATCGGCGGTCGTAGGCGCTGATCGGCGCGATCAGCGCCGATCAGCGCCGATCGGCGCCGATCAGCGCCGGCCAGCCCCGATCGGCGCCGACGGCGCCGATCTGCTCTCGATCAGCGCCGATCAGCGCCGATAAAAACACCTGTATAAGGGAAGCTGTCTGGTGCATTTTATTCCAGATTTCCCCGTGATTTTTCCATCGGCGCCGATCGGCGCTGATCGGCGCCGATCAGCGCCGATGGGGAATTTTTTAAAAATTTCAAGCTTGGACAGGAAAATGAGATATCGCATTTTTTTTTATCGCATTTGACCGACTCTAACGACCAGGATTATGTTATGGTTTGTAATTATATATGTTTTATATGCTTTGACGTCATTGTCATACTCATAGATAATGAAGGCTCCCGTTTACATGGGAGGCCGACCTTATTGTAAGAATACCTGATGATAATATTAATACGTCGATGATTTCAAATAAAAATACATACAATGGACGCAGAACGGAAACACTGTAGTGATGAATGATTTTTGCACGTGTTGCTTTGCACGTGTAACCATAGTAACGGCGGGTAGTACAAGTAATAGTATTGTTTAGATGGAGCCGATTTTAGCGTTCGCACTTTTACAGAAAAAACTTTTGGTTGGATGGACTTTTAAACAAGCGCTATCCCCGGGCACCTCTCGGACACCGCACGGACTTCGGCGGACTTCAGCGGTCTCCGCCAAAATTTTTGGTATCTGTCACATATAACTCCGGCCGAGTGACGCCACAGATCAACGCCTCGATCTTTATGAGTTTATGTATCCTAAACCTTATTTTTGCCCTAACCATAACCATAACCTCAATCCTGGCCCTAAACCTAACAAATGCTGACCCTAATCCTGATCCTTTAGCCCCAACACTTTTGGGTTAGGGGTTGGGGTTTGGGCTAAGTAGGGTTTGGGTTAGGGTTGGGCTTGGGTTTTTGCTTTTGGTTAGGGTTTGTTAGAGTTTTTAAGTTAGGGTTCCGGTTAGGGGGGTTCGGGTTTGGGCTTGGGGTTAGGGTTTTGGTTAGTGTTTGGGTTAAGGTTTGGGTTAGGGCTCGGGATAGATTTTGGGTTAGGGTTTGGGTTAAGGTTTGGGTTAGGGTTCGGGATAGATTTTGGGTTGGGGTTTGATAAGGGTTAACTCAACCCCTGAAACCGTAACCCCAACTCCCAAACCGTCACTTAATCTTAGGCAAACCCTAAACCGACTAAACCAAACCCTAACCCAAACTCCCAACTCAAATCCAACCCAAACTAAACCCAAACCAAACCCTAACCCAAAAGCTAACCCAAACCCTAAACCTAACAAATGCTGACCCTAATCCTGATCCTTTAGCCCCAACACTTTTTGGGTTAGGGTTAGGGTTTGGGCTAGGGTTTGGGGGGTTTAGTTTGGGTTTGGGCTTAGTTTGGGTTTGGGTTTTGGTTTAGGGTTCCGGTTGGGGGGATGAGTTTGGGTTAGGGTTTTGGTTAGGGGTTTTGGTTAGGGGTTTGGGTTCGGGTTTGAGCTGGGTTTGGGTTAGTTGAGGGGTTTTGGTTTGTTTGTGTTTGGGTTTGGTTTGTTAGGTTCAGGATAGATTTTGGGTTAGGGGTTTTAAGGTTTGGGGAGGTTTGAAATTTGGGTTGGG
>WFMF01000808.1:0-41930 GCA_011033025.1 Beroe forskalii | reverse complement strand
TAACTGGGTGGATTTTTCCCAATTAGGTAACTGGGTGGATAAAATTTAATGGGGGGAAAAGGAATTGGGGGGATACTTATGGTAACTGCGTTTTGGAATTACTAATGGTAACTGGGTTTGGATACTAATGGTAACTGGGTGGATACTAATTACTGGGGGAAACTAATGGTAACTGGGTGGATACTAATGGTAACTGGGTGGATACTAATGGTAACTGGGTGGATACTAATGGAACTGGGGGGATAAAATGGAAACGGGGTGGATACTAATGGTAACTGGGATACTAATGGAAACGGGGATACTAATGGTAACTGGGTGGATACTAATGGTAACTGGGTGGATACTAATGGTAACTGGGTTTTGGATTATACTAATGGTAACTGGGTATTGGTAACTGGGTGGGATACTAATGGTAACTGAGTGGATACTAATGGTAACTGGGTGGATACTAATGGTAACTGGGGGATAACATGTTCATAATTGGTGCTTTTGGAGGCTAAATAAAAAGAAAATTATCTATCTTTTTGGGGCTAGATGATTTAAACTTTTTTATCGGCAGCAAATGTCAATTTAAGGTATTAATATATTTTGGTGGATACTGAAATTTAACTGTATTTAATCGAATTTAGTATCCACAGAGAGGCTTTAGTTACCACTGGCAATGTAAAAAAATATCCAAGGCTCCGATTATAGAGCAGTTAAAATTCAATTTTGTTGTTTGGTGGTAACTCATGGATACTGATTCATCAGTGGATACTAATGGATACTAAATGGTAACTAACGACAATTTTTAGTATCCATGGTAACTGGGTGGATACTAAATGGTAACTGATGGTAACTAATGGTAACTAATGGATACTAATTTAGTATCCACGGTGGATACTATTTTAGAAAAATTAGCCACCAGTATCCATTAGTATCCGTGGATACTAAATCTGAAATTTAGTATCCACCCAGTATCCACCCAGTATCCACCCAGTTACCACGGATACTAATGGTAACTAATGGATACTAATTTTCATCATGTTCCTGTGGTACAACATTGCCGAGCTTCATAAAAGCAACATCTCAATGAAGTTTAGATTCATTTTTGAGCTCCAGAAGCGGAGTTATGACCGAAAAGCCAGTTATTAAGCGATAACTTTAAAACATAAAACCGGTTTATTTAACATATCTCAATTTCTGAAGGTCAAAAATGTTAGCTACTCTAGGATTATATTGGTCATATGTTGCCCGTGATATCCTGAAAGTTTGATCAAAATTGCTCAAAAAACGGCTGAGTTATGCGCCTTTTTGTTATGTGTAAACAAGCATTTTGCTTTTTAACATATAAGGTAATGTGTGCTTGTTGTGTACAGGGTGTGTCTTGTATACACCGTTCGACTTCTATAGTACTTTAGAGGCTCAAACTCACCGCAGAAATATGATTTAGAGCACTTGGCTCAGCTTCGCTTCGCCTCGCACTCTAAATCATTTAAATGTCTCCAGCTGCGCTGTCGACATTTAAATATTATATAGAGCCTGCTCACGCAGGGCTCTATATTGTCTGCGTGTTCGTCTTACGCCTCTAAAGTACATATAAGATGTTTCCATCTATTTTTTCGATTTTCAGCTGAAATGATGTCTTTCTTATCCGTACAGTTTATATTTGAGGAAGTTCTTGCGACACCATTAGTGCGTAGCACATGAGTTTATGCGTTGTACAACTAGCTTTCAACTAAGTATGGAGACATGGTTGATCATATTACAGCAACTCTCTGCTGATATAAATCCAATTTTTGAATAGTTCCGTGTTAGAAGAAGGAAGGATGATTTATCACCGTTATTTTTTTAAACTGTAATAGGGTTTCCAACCGATAATATCGCCGATAGAATTATCGGCGATAATTGGACCGAAATCAATTATCGGTTATCGGCGATAATTTGTGCCGATAAACCGATAAAATTTAATGTTTTTGAAACCATTATATTTAACTCAAATAAAGTTAAAAACCAGTCAATTTCACGGTTTTTACTTATTCAAAAGCAACGGGCCAGTTTGAATAACAATTCGTAGCATTTTTCACGACCATTTGTCCATGTGTCTCATGATAATTATTATTATGTAAAAACAAAATATGCCCAGCCTAAGCTTAGTTTAATTTTTAAATTTTTTCTGGACTCTTTCAAGCGTTTTCGACCTTAGACTCACGTTCTACTCAGAGTTTCCGTTGATTGATACTTCAATTTGTATTTAACATGTCAAGCCACAGCATATTAAGACAGTTTTTTACAAAAGAGGGGGAGGAAGTGGTCTGCAAGCAGTGTGCGAAGTCTTAATCAGCTGGCACAACTTCGAATAGTAGTTATTCTAGTTTGTGGTATCATCTCAAAGCAAAGCACAGTATTGATCGTCCACAGGCCGAGATGGCAGAGTCTAAAATAAAGCGGCCAAAAACTCAGCAAAAGTTAATCGTATCATATGCTGAGAAAAAATGCCAAGAAATGTATGCTGCCCTTGCAGCTGTTGACAAATTATCTTGGAACGACCAGTTTCATTAAGGATGTTATTAGGGAAAAGAAGTTCCTAGCGCACAGCTCGCCGACCACCATACGCAGTAAAGTGGCTGAATTAATGTTTGCGAATTCATAAATTGAGGAAATTGAAATAAATTGATGTCTCAAACTGAAGTAAATTTATCGCCGTTAATTATCGGTCTCGCCGATAATTCACAAAAAGTTATCGATTATCGCCGTTAAAAAATTGCTACCGATATTGGAAACCCTAAACTAACATTTTTCCTCTCCCGCCTTTTTGTTTTACAAAAAAGGAATTGAAGAGGATTTGCAGAGATCATGGTTTGGGAAGGTGGGAAATAGGATATGTGTATAGCAATACAACAACTGTAATTTGTAGAAACTGCCCGGATTTTTTCCTGTTCCCAATAGCGTTTTTGTTTTACAAAAAAGGCATTGAGAATAGGTTAGCAGAGATCGTGTATTTTGGGGGTTGTGTGTATACTACCTTTACGCGTACTGTTAAATCTGAAATAGGTGCTGCGCGCGACCATGTGTCGTCGTGGTGGCGGTGGTGGTTGGTGGTACACTTTCATGCATCCAACTGCTCCTTTATAATATCACTCGCGTCAGAGTAGCTTGCCCGCTTGGTGTAGTGGCATCCTTTGCATTGTGGGCTGCAGCTATAGCGAACTGGGCTGCTTAGTAGGTATTCGAGTTCAATGCTCTGTTCATTCTGATGTTGAAATAAATTCTTTTTCAAAAATTCTACGATTATTTAATTAATCACAAAATCAAAACAATATCAATTTTCACGGAATCAATCAAATAATTGATTGGATTTCAATCACACAGTCATTTGGCCATGTTTAAGTAGCGGGCAATTCGGCCAATTTACAATGGGCAGTATTTGTGCAATCAGTTACGAATGATCTAAAGAATTGACTTGAGAAAAGTAAAAATGCAATGAGAGTTTGTCTCGGTTCATGATTGATAATAATGATATATCTGAATCTTTTATCTTGGTCAGTAATCATACTGAGTATTTCAATCTTGAAATTATCAAGGCGTTGTACAATTAACAATAATATCGAAAATTGCAATGGTTTGATATCTGCGACGCAACACAAAAGAAAATGTAACGCGTAACGAAAATGGTGACCATAGTTATGAAACTCTGAACGGCGCGCAACTAAAACAAATCTTCAAAGAGTTCTATGAAATGGCGGGAACGCGCGCGTAAACATTTGGCACGTGAAACGAAATCGCCCACGTGATATTTAGATCTGCGCGTGTTAATTCAAACTTGTGGAAGGAAATGTATTATATAGCGCCCGTGCATAACAAGGAATATTTATGAAATTTATTCAATGATGTTAGTATTGTGAAGTGACTATGTGACAGTGACAGTGACACTTGAAGTTGATAAAAGAAGCGTTTATCACGGAAAAATTATTTCAGATAAATCTTAAGTTTATTAAAGACAACCTCTTTGTCTTAATTCTCGTTGGTATACACACGCGATTGTACCTTGATTTTGGAGGTCATTTTTATGCTTTATAAGTTTTTAGTCAATTCACCATGTCAGTAAATAAGACGGAAAACGGTCGTAGATCGAATGACGGCGTGTTTTCATACCAAGCACCAGGGAACAGGAAATTAAGCGCCTGCATACGGGAGCAACGGGCTCAAGAAATAAGCCGGCAGGCGCAATTCTTGTTCCTTTATAATATCAGTCGCGAAAATGTCCCCAGTCTGTCCAGTGCTAGGGTCACTATGTGTGACGTACTGGTGTCAGGGGCACATTGTGTAACGTACTGGTGTCAGGGACACATTGTGTGACGTACTGGTGTCAGGGACACATTTTGTGACGTACTGGTGTCAGGGACACATTTTGTGACGTACTGGTGTCAGATTCATGTAGTGTGACGTACTGGTGTCAGAGACATGAAGTGTGATGAAATGGTGTCAGAGACAGCTATGGGTGTCAGGGACACATTTTGTGACGTACTGGTGTCACGGGCACATTGTTTGACGAACTGGTGTCAGGGACAAATCGTGTGACGTACTGGTGTCAAGGGCACATTGACTGACGTACTGGTGTCAAGGAAACGTTGTATAGACATACTGGTGCTTAAAGGGGTAGTTCACTATAGAATTGACTTTTAAGAAAATTAAAATGGTTATGATTTTATCACTTCTCACGTTGCATGTTATACAATGGTGAAATCCCCATGCCTCTATCTCAATTAGGCCGCGAATTATTGCGGTTTATAGATTTCAGCGCGATGACGTCACGTGGGCACAACAGGTTGCCGCACAGCGTTACAATACGTGTGAAATCTATGTATTGTGCTGATATAATATAGAAGTATAGAGGTGTTAAATTGGGTACAACTGTCGGAATTTCAGTTGATCGTTTAAAATTTTGTTTTCTTCAATGTTTGCAATTGTATTGAACTATAAATTTCAAGTAGTCGTATGCAAGAAAAGAGTAATATTGACCAATCATTATGATTATTATTACACACATATTTAGTTGCAAAATGATTACACGCTATATAGTAGGTATACTTCTTGAATCATGATATGTGTAGACTGTACCTACCTATCGAGTCATAATATGTACCGTAGATTCATCATTCAACAATGTTTTTGTTTTTCTGATAAATTTTCATCCAACAGTGCATAGTAGTGTAGACTGACAATATATCAGAAAAGCAAAAAATTTGATTAATGGAAATACCTTTATTGTCCATCTCTGCCCTTTGGTCATGTATGTGCTACTACCTTTACTGTGAGAATCGTATTACTATCAAATTGCCCTGTTTTTCTACCCCATCTAAATAAACCTTAGTGTCTGTTGTAGGATTCTAGCCCATAAAAATGTGGTAAGAATCGCTGACACGACAACAGTAGCCATCTTCAGGCGGAAGATCGTCGGAAGATTGTCTTTACTGTTTCTTACACCAGTGTTATAGTCACCTCATTCTCTGAACTGTCGTGTTAACATTCATATCCAACTGATCAACTGAAGCCGGCTTTTCGTCAGCAGCTTGCCCTTGGTTGAGACTTGAATCTAATAATATTGTCGTAGCAACCAGTAGTTAGTACTGCCGTGTTCCTTGCTGTCCTATCTTCAAACTCTCTTCCTGCTATAATATTTGAGCCATTTGAATCTTGTAAAGTTGTCAGGTTTATCTTCTTTTGGGCAGCTTGAAAGGGAGTGACCGTCGCAGCTTTCAGAAATCATTATACTATTTTACCTGCTTACTTACAACAATAGCTTATAGGTCATCATCACAGTTTAATCATAGTTGACATTGTGTTGTGGTGTGTTGTATATAAACTCTATTAAAGTGCCATAAGTTACTGTCAGATACATTTATGGGTGTTGTGAAAGCTGAATTACAGGCTCCCCGACAGAGTCCGGACTGCATGAGTCACCAAATAGCTCGCCTTTGCAAGTTAAATGACTGCACGCCATAGCAAGTGGATTTTGGCATAATCTCATTATCGCAGGACTTTCTTTAACGCTGCATGCTTTCCAACAGGCATATTGAATAAAGCATGCACGTGGAACTAAAAAGCTCACAAAAAGTTGGGCAGTTTTCGTTTAGCGGCAGCAGTCTTTTTACATATGACTACATTCTTACCTTTGACATGTAAAGGAAACTCAACAGACGCATGTTTTCCTTATGGAGTAGATATAACAGAGGCCTTGACTACTCCACCCCTATGCAAGAGGAAGTACCTATCAAATGCATTCTTTTTATAGTGGGAATGCTGGCCTACATTATCATATGCTTTTTTTGTAGAAGAGGCATCCCAATTCTAGCCCTGTGCAGGAGGAAATAACACATGCATGATTTTCCTTCTGTATGCGCAGCCTAAATTATCGTATGCATGTTTTTGGTAAAACCCCCTTGAAAAAAAAGGGGGCCTGCCCCGAATGTTTTGAAAATTTCCCCAATTTAATTTTTGATTTTTTTTCCGGGGTTTCAGGTTGGGGGGTTTTTTCTTTTCCCCCAAAAACATAACGCTGAGAGGGGGAAAAGCCCTGCCAGGCAGATTTTGATGCTGCAGGGTTAGGGGCCAGACCCCCGAAGCCAGCAACAAAACGCTTTTGGGGCCTTCCCTCAGCTTTTGATTTAAAAATTTTATTTGTTTTTTGTTATTTAAAGTAGAGATCTTCTTGGGGACAAGTCCGATTCAATCCGTCAAAAACAATACCACAGCCCATTGTACTACAAATTATTGCTCCTTATCCGGCTCTGCCTGATTTACTCTGCGAATGATGAGGTTCATTGGACTTGTCCCCTTTCTCAGGCTGAGAGCCCCACATTCTAAGACTGAGAACCCCCATTTCAGACTGAGAACCCCCATTTCATACTGAGAACCCCCATTCTCAGACTGTGAATCCCCCATTCTCAGACTGAGAACCCCCATTCTCAGTCTGAGAACCCCCATTCTCAGACTGAGAATCCCCTTATCTCAGACTGAGAATCCCTTCTTCTCAGACTGAGAATCCCCCATTCTCAGACTGAGAACCCCCCATTCTCAGACTGAGAAACCCCCCATTCTCAGACTGAGAACCCCCCATTCTCAGACTGAGAACCCCCATTCTCAGACTGAGAACCCCCATTCTCAGACTGAGAAACCCCCATTCTCAGACTGAGAACCCCCATTCTCAGACTGAGAGCCTCCATTCTCAGACTGAGAAACCCCCATTCTCAGACTGAGAACACCCCATTCTCAGACTGAGAAACCCCCATTCTCAGACTGAGAACCGAGGTGTTCCGATCCCCGAGTACCTCTCAACCCAGGTCAGGGAGTGCCAGGCAGCCTTTGACCGGCAGTACGAGCAGACCAAGATCCTCCTCACCGAGGCGGACAGGAAGAGTGACGAGTTTACCTGCCACTTGGAGGAATTCATCAGAAGTCAGGTAATTTGACACATCAGGAGGAATTCATGTAGGTAATGAAGTCAGGTAATTCATATTAAACTGTGGTGTATTGACTTTTTGAGGCGTGGCGTTTTGCGCCATACTTCGATACTTCTTCGCGGTGCGTGATAGCGCGCAAAAAGTACCCAGGCGCGGCGAAATAAGCCGCGCCTCGAAAGGTCGAAGCACCAGGGTAACGTTTATGTTTGTGCTCATCGGTCGAATGTAGAACATCGAAGGAGAGGGTATTCAGGTGGGGAGAGCCAGTTCATTTCACATCTCCCAAATCTCTCTAGAGGTACCTGTCTATAAAGTTTAAGAACCGTTTAAAAGTCTGAGTTCTCTTAGCGTTCCGTTCCCCCCCCTCCTTCGAAGTGTTGTATTGTACTGCAGTGAGTTGTTTTGTTGTTTATATCTCCTCTCCTGTGCCCTGTCCTCTTCCATGACACAGTTCCCCCTTATCTGTAATTGAGGATATTTAAAATGGTATGCATCCCGCAGATGAACTACCACGAACAAGCCCATAAGATGTTGTCCGAGACACATGCCAACTTGAAGAAGTAAACAAAGACAGAGCTTTCAAACGCTCCAATATTTGGAGAATTCTGTCTTTGGTCCTCTCCACCTTTCTGACAAAATGCATGGTAATTTGCCTTGTAGAACTGTGTTGAATATTGAAATATATTTCATTTTTGAAGAAAAGTTTCCTCCAGTCCTGTGAAAGTTATGAATATCTCTCTTTGAATCACAAACGTTGAATATCGTTTTTTTGGAAAAATTCATTGCAAACCTCCTATATAAGGTTCTTCTTTGATGATATCATTTCTGCATTCTTTTAAGAATAATTAATGTTGAGCTTCAGTATTTTTAGAGTAGTGACATACAATAAATATTATGAGTACTGTGTAATGATGATAATATATACATAAATCATGATGAATTTCAATATATATGATTTGAATATGCTTTTGGACAATTTGTAGAACAATGTTAGAAGTTGTACTCTTAAGTTGGGTGCTCAATTTGATGGATGTATTTTTCATAAATTAGAATTATCTAATGTCTTGTTCATGTTTAATTTAAATGATTTTGTGATTAATTTTGTTCAAAATTTAATATTTGCTCGAGCTCATAAAAAGGTCAACGTTTCTTGATTATTGTTATCAGATGGTACTTATAATGCTCTTCTGTTTGAACTTTGAAATATTTGAAGAAATGATGTAACCGTGGTGTCCCGACCTCTTCTGGCACGGCGTGTTACGCCGCGCCGGGGTACTTTTTGCTGCGCGTGACAGCGCGCAAATGTACTTTCTTATTCTATGCAATTGCAAAACAATTACATAATAAAGCACATTTGTGCGCTATCACGCGACGCAATAATTAAAAAAAAGTACCCAAGCGCGTCGTAATATTAATATGCCACACCTCAAAAGATCTGAACACCACGGTAAGAACGAGAAACAGAGACCAAGATATTGTGATATAAAAACCTGTATTTTAAATTTAAAATTGTTTCGGTGCTGGCATCTTATACTTATTACTTATAGTTATATGAATTTGTGTGGTACTGGTATTACGTCCTACTCCTTAGATTTAGAAAATACTGTAGATTCATTTGTTTGCTATAATGTTTTCTCCCTCTCACAATCGCAAAAAAGGCAGTTTTTAGTCATGCAGTAGTCTCGCATCATGTAAACAGGGCTGAGTGACAGATCTAAGGGGTCGTTCACATATTAATCAATTTTTCCCCAATTTTAACCCCCTCCCCCTCGTAATCAAGTTTACAGTAATTTACATGTTGTTGTTTTGGTTAGGGCTATGGTTAGGTTTAGGATACAGAAAAATTGACGTTTAGATCTGTTACGTCACTCAGAGCCGTTTATATGGGATTGGGAGACATACTCGCGGCGCGTACACACACCCATGCGACATGAAGTTGAACAGGGATATATCATACCTGTTTAGCTATAGCAAATAATTAGCAAACGGTGCGCATAAAATTTGCCAGACGTTGCCTGCCCCATATTTTTTCAGGCGCGCGCGCGAGGGGGCCAGGCAACGCCTGGCAACATAAAATAGGGTGCTGGTTATGGTAAGCTGGTATGTGTCCCATATAACTCTGGCTGAGTGACGTCACAGACCTAAAGGTCAATTTTTCTGTATCCTAAACCTAACCTGCATGACCCTAACCAAAACCCTAACCTTAATCCTAACCCTAACAAATCCTGACCCTAATCGTGACCATAACCCTAGGTGCGCTTAACTATATTTTTCTGACTAACGTCATTATCATTGATAATGAAGAGCCAGGAGTTATATAGGACACTATCTCTCCCATATAAACGGCTCTGAGTGACGTCACAGATCTAAACGTCAATTTTTCTGTATCCTAAACCTAACCATAGCCCTAACCAAAACCCTAACCTTAATCCTAACCCTAACCCTAACAAATCCTGACCCTAATCCTGACCCTAACCCTAGTCCTTAAAGCGCTAGGTGCGCTTAATTATATTTTTCTGAGTGACGTCATTGTCATAGATAATGAAGGCTCCCGTTTATATGGGAGACGTACCTAAACACGTATATCCCTGGCTGTTCGCGTCGTACCTCCCCGGGGAGGTACGACAATGGAACGTTGCGCCGCGCGCGAGGATAGATGGTAGAGTAACATCCTACGACTCTGTTTTGGCCAAAACAGAGTCGTAGGATGTTACTCTACCATCTACCCTCGCGCGCGGCGCAACGTTCCATTGTAGGATGTTACCCTACCCTCCGCCGCGCCGCGCACGTAACGTTTTCCGCAGGGACCCTCCAAATTGTAGGATGTTACCCTACCCTCCGCCGCGCACGCAAGGTTTTCCGCAACACGCCAACACGACCCTCCAAACCTCCGAGTGTTGCGCGCAGGGATGGGAGAAATCCATCAACCCTCCAAACCTCCGAGTGTTGCGCGCAGGGATGGGAGAAATGCATCAAAACGTTCCACATTTGGACGTCACTTTGCGCTCTCGCCATCCAGTCAGAAGAAATATACGGCTACGGGCAACGTCTGTACGCACACCTTGAGCCTAGCTATGGGGGCTAATTTAAATTACAGGGGCGTGTCGAACTCATATGTGCGCGGCGTAATCGTGCGCGGCTCGCTGCTTGTTAATTACAGACAGAAAGCCGCGCATTGAAAAGCCGCGCATATATGAGTTCGACACGCCACCGTTATAATGAATATGGCAAGCAAAACTACGTGCGCGCTTTTCTACGCGCAGCCCACTGCCTGTCCATATTTAAGTTTTTCCAAGCCAGTGAGCGCGCGGCGCTTCCCTCTGAGGAAGCGCGCAACGCAAGCAGGGATATACGTGTTTAGCAAGCCGTGCATGAAAAAGCTGCGCATTTAAATACTAATACTTACAGGCATTGAGCAGCGCGTGGAAAATGCGCACCACTAAATACCAGTATGTCAAAGTGCAATGCGCAACAAGTAACAAAGCACGGCGTCATACGGCGCGCCTCAGTATGTCCACGAATACAGTTGCATTTAGATTAAAATACACATTGACCAACACTTCATTTAATGACAAACTAAAAAGTGCATTGAATCACAAACCTCAATTATTAATTTTTTTTCCGGATCTAAACGTTTGATGTTAAATAACTGAAATCATCAAAGATTTCAGATTCCACTTAGATGTTTAAAGTATTGAAGGGTTTGAAGACCGTAAATATTATTTTTTGAGGTTGACTGAAGCTTTAAATAAGTAATCTCCAAATTACTCGTTAAAAAGGTAATATATTCAAAGAAATTACTAGATAAAAACAGCCACATCATGCCAGAAGGGAAAATATCAACACCAATATTATTATTAAAGAATGAGTCTCTTGATGCCAACTCGAGGATGAGGTTATACCCGAGGTCCATACGCTGAGGATTGAGACAGCATTATCTTACAAATCGTCATCGCAATCATCGTCAGGCAGTGCCATGTTCTTGGCTTCTTCAAGTTCTTTTTCGTACTGAAATGATGAACTTGTGAGACTTTATAATTTGAGGCGTTTTATCTCATTTAGGGACCGTTCACAAACAGCGTTAAATCAATTTTGGGTCGGTTTCAACCCCCATTATCCTGGAGTTGTTTCAGTACCATGTAGCGTTATCATTTGATAACCTTGAGCCCCTGCCTGATTACGAATTAACAGTGAACGGTCCATTATTGAATTTGATAATGAAAAGCAGTGATAATGAAATGCAGTGAGGTAAGGGCAAGGCATACTTCCACTTGACAAATACACTTTTGTATCAGACGAACCATCAACGGCATAAACATAATCTGTACGGCAAAAATGGCGTCCTTTAGATTGTTTGGGGTTATGTCAGGGTATACGTGTTCTTGTAACAAATACAAGAACTGTAAACTTGATTCAGGGGGAGGGGGGGGTGGTGGGGGCGAAAAGTGGTGAAAATTGATTACATTTAATACAGCTACTGTAAACTTGATTTAACGAGGGAGGGGTTAAATTGGCCAAAAATTCATTATGTTATAATTGAACGATCCCTAAAATTGAGCTTCATTTAGCTGGACTTGTTATAACTATCCGGCCCTTTGGAAAAAAATCTTAAAGTCGTATTTTTCGCTATTCCTTAATGACCACTTAATGAAGGGCCAGTTAAATATTAGGTATGTGAACGACCCCCAATTGAGATCGAGGCGTTGACGTATGCGGGAAAAGCTAATACATGTCAGCTTAAACGTTTGCTAATTCAGTGGTTAACCTATGACAAGGGTCAAGGGTCGGCATGTTTTGCAAACAATGTTTGCAGAACATGCCGGCCCGGTCGTGCACAAAATTCATGCAGCACGGTAGTTTCTTTTTCGCATTCAACGAGAGGTTGAATGTGTCATATCTGATTCATTATTCTATTCATATTGGTGGGAAGTTTCAGGCAGGATTGATTATGTTTAAAAGCTTATTATTTGAGCATCTAAGGGACCGTAATTTTTGGCCGATTTTACCCCCTCCCCTCGTAATCAAGTTTACACTTACAATAGATGTATTTGTTACAATAACATGTAACGTGATTATTCGCACCCTAGGTGATTTCGTAATATGTGAACGATCCCATATTTGTGCAGTGTGCACCTAAATTTAAACGAAAACTTTTGTGATTTATAAAAATAACACGTACTTAACATAAGGCAAGGTGTGCACGGCGGCACTGCACGATGATTAATCATAGGCAACTTAATTTAAATCATGGGCTTCTGCAGCAGATTTTTAGAAAATTAAAATTTGATAAAAAGAAATATAATATGATACTTAACATAATATTAAAGTGTTAAACATAATTTTGCCTTTTGGGATTTTCAATGTTAAACAATTAACATGGGACTGATCTAAAGAGAAAAGGCGAAAAATTAATTTGCCCTCTGTTATAGGAATCGCCAGCTTTTTATGTCCATATTCCGGACAAGTGTCCGCAAAACTTCCCTTTGACAGGAATTGGGATGTGTTTAGTCTCAACGACCTAACTTCATCTGCTCAGTGACACCCAAATAATATGCCATTGTGTTCTCGTTGAATGATTATGCCACCATGTACTCTCAACATAATCTCTCAAAGTGAGGTTTCATTTTGTATGTAGGGTCGTTGCGAAGTCCTACGTACGCAGCTTTTTCATGCGCGGCTCACCGCCAGTCATTAACAGCCCATGAACCGCGCACGATAACGCCGCGCATGAAAAAGCCGCGTACGTAGGACTTCGACACGCCACCGACACGCAAGTGGTTTGCCGTTTGTGGACTACAATCCGTGACTTTATGCGTAATGCAAGTGACGTGTGGACTACAATCCGTGACTTTATAATTCACTCATTTATATATTTTAATGGCGAAACGTTGAGATGGCGGATAATGCAAAGTTTAAATGGGGAGTGTCACTGTCCCAACTGTTCCCGTCCCAATTTATTTATTTTTGAGTTTTGGACTAGTTTTTGGGAGATTTGGGACAAACAAAAAGATGAAAAATCCCTTTCCCAATTGTCCCAGTCCGCATTCACTTTTTTGAGTCCCATTTATTCTATTTTCTCTGTTCTAATTGTTCCTTTCCCATTATCCGTGACTTCATAATTCATAATTCATAATTCACCCACTTTTTCTTGAGTTTGGTGCAATTGCGACAGTAACACCCCCCCCCTTAAATTGAAAATGCTGATAACTAAAAATCTATTCACATGCTTTTATCTGCTCAAAAGCTATTTAGATTGCATCAATTTTAAAACATATATCTTCGCATAAAATGACGGTCACGGCTTGTTGCACGTACATTATGATAACTGGTTTACTGGTTGTCAGTCGTCAGATCAGATAATAATCAAATATTCAATAATATATCTCTTGGGACACGTGACAATATCTATTATGAAAATACCTTCGATCTCTTTAAAATTTACAATAGCGTTTAATAAAGATATATACTACTAAACGATCATGGATCATAAATTTATAGCATACGCCAGCGAATAGAATCGAGCCTTTTTACTGGTTATTGAGACGTGATACTTGCACGTGGGGCCTATGCGGTATTGCAGCAGTTTAACAGGTTAATGCCATTCGCATAATGTGTCAAACACGATGTCTTGTAAGAGAATCGAGCATTGGGTGATTTCTTGAAGCGATTTCTTAAAGCAATTTCTAAAGCGATTTCTTCAAGTGATATCTTAAAGCGATGTCATTTGAACATTTACAATCGAAGACGTACGTGTAGGTCGAGGGACGGAGTTTTTCTACAGAAAAGAAAGAGATACACATAATCCAATAAAACTAGGGTGTTTAAACCCCAAATCAGGAAACCTCATTAAAACTAGGGCTGATATTCCAGACCAGTAAACCTCATTAAAACTAGGGAGTTATCCCCATACCAGGAAACCTCATTTGATTAAGGCTGTTATTAAAATAAGGGTATACCCCAAACCAGGGCACTTCTCATTAAACTAAGGATGTAACCCCAAACCAGGAAATTTCAGGATGTAACCCCAAACCAGGAAATTTAAGGATGTAACCCCAAACCAGGAAATTTTAGGATGTAACCCCAAACCAGGAAGTTTTAGGATCCCTAGGATGTAACCCCAAAGCAGGAAATTTAAGGATGTAACCCCAAACCAGGAAATTTAAGGATGTAACCCCAAAGCAGGAAATTTAAGGATGTAACTCCAAAGCAGGAAATTTTAGGATGTAACCCCAAACCAGGAAATTTAAGGATGTAACCCCAAAGCAGGAAATTTAAGGATGTAACCCCAAACCAGGAAATTTAAGGATGTAACCCCAAACCAGGAAATTTAAGGATGTAACCCCAAACCAGGAATTTCAGGATGTAACCCCAAAGCAGGAAATTTCAGGATGTAACCCCAAAGCAGGAAATTTAAGGATGTAACTCCAAACCAGGAAATTTTAGGATGTAACCCCAAACCAGGAAGTTTAAGGATGTAACCCCAAACCAGGAAATTTTAGGATGTAACCCCAAACCAGGAATTTCAGGATGTAACCCCAAAGCAGGGCGTGTCTCACCTTCTTCATCTGATTCATGTCCAGGTTGACCTCTGGTGGAGCCAGGGCCGGGGCCTCAGCGAACTCCAGCTTGGGTTCTCCGGTGAGTTTCCTGGCAAGCCACAGGAAGGGCTTCTCAAAGTTGTAGTTGCTCTTGGCACTGATGTCGTAGTACTGAAATAAGGGGGTGGTGATGATACAGAGGGAGATAAAGTGGCGCTAATGCCGTAGTACTGAAATAGGTGATGGTCGTAGTGATAGAGCGTGAGATTAACCCTAATCAATATCATTGAGAGCGGAAGACCATATGGAGACGACCAAGAAGGGTCAAATTCAGAAACTGAAAGAAAGTATTTTTTGAAATTGTTCAACAGTTTTCGTTCAAATTTTGCAGCGAAAAATATATGGCAGACAATCTCTCCATCCTGATTCCTGTGTTGTAGCTTATAATTCTACAACTCTGATTTTTATAACACAGGAAAAATAGGCAGTTAAAATGTCGTCATTATTATAGTGAAATGTTGTAATTTCAACCGCCTATTTTCTGCGGGGTTTACACAATAGGTCATGATATGTTACTATATACTTATATAATGCCCCTATTTAATCATATATATTAGAAGTATGCAAGTACTGGTGAGCGCCTATAAGTCTCTAAAGCTGTGAAAGTGATACTTTGGGGAGCGGTGGGGAGCAATGGCGATGGGTTTTCCGATCCCCCTCGAGAGCGAAAAACATAGATTAACTTTGGATAATTCATTTTGTAATTAGATTTGGTTTTCTGCAACTTTGGTTTTCGAGCTCGAGCAGAGCAGGAAAACAAATCGAATTTCCGAAGAGAGATCGCAATGATTGAAATACGTTGTACTCAAGAAGGAGAAGCAGTGTCCTCGTATCAGACAGAAGCAGTGACGATCTCACTAATCTAATAATCGTATTAACATGTAGGTTCCGAGAATATAATGAGCTAATGAGTACCAAAATTTTGTATCGCTATGTTATTATATAAAAGTCGTCACACTGTACTCATCAAGCCGTTTCAAGGCAGCCCCTAGAAGCCAGACGTTTTGAGTAAATGAAATTGCCATCTCAATACGATAATCGAAAATATCTTGGCATTTTTGGGCCTATCTGGGAAGAGGGGGCCGGCGACAGTTGTCGCCGTAACGCCCCCTCTCGACGGCCCTGACGTCTTTTCTTTATTAAGTTAATATAATATTTTTGAACGTTTACCCAACTAACTCAATTACAATTAATAAGCAGTTGTAGTCCTTGTAGAATACATCTAGTATTTTGTTAGCTTTTCGTGCATTCAGTAACCTCACACGTGACAATTTTAAGTGCGAAAATCACGAATTTCTCTTTAAATTTCCACATAATCTAAATCCACGATTTTAGGTAAATAGATAAATAAGTTGAAAGATATTAATTTCCGACCGTCCAGTTAAGTCTTACACGACTCCTGAATATTTATATAAGCCCTAATTAATACGAATTACCTATAAACCGCACATACTTCCGTCAAATAATTTGAGCAAATAAATGTTTTATTTCGTCATGTATTATGACACAGTATTTTTTGCCAATTTGGGATGCACTTGCCGAAAATAAGGAAAACCAAATATTTTCTTAATTTCTTGGGGACGACCAATCTATTACGATATTGATATGGGGTGAGATACTGAGATAAAGTAAAATATGCCGCTTACATTTGCCATAAATTGTTTATAGAATCCCTCCACAATAACAGGGGCGTGTCGAACTGCTACGTGCGCGGATTTTACATACGCGGCGCTATCGTGCGCGGCTCGCTGCCTGTCATTAACAGCCAGTAAGCCGCTCACGATTACACCACGCATGGAAAAGCCGCGCACGTGGCACTTCGCTACTGTTACTCTAAAATCCCTTTGAAGTTTAAAAATGTAAAACCAAGATACCTTTGAAGTTTGAAAATTTGGTATGAAATAATTCCCATCATAAGCAGTAAGCCCCTACCTGAAGATTCTTCTTGCGGTGGAAGGTAATCTGCTTAGCCTTCACTTTCCTGTCCTTGATGTCGACCTTGTTGCCGCACAGCACAATGGGCACATTCTCCGTCACACGAGTCAAGTCACGATGCCAGTTCGGCACGTTCTTGTACGTGACTCGGGACGTGACGTCGAAGAAGATAATGGCGCAGTGTCCGCCGATGTAGTAACCATCCCGGAGCCCTCCGAACTTCTCCTGTCCAGCGGTGTCCCAAACATCGAACCTGGGGATAAGATTGGGTCAGTGTTGTCCCAAACATCGAACCTGGGGATAATATGGGTCAGCGGGGTCCCAAACATCGAACCTGAGGAATAATGTGGGTGGTGCCCCAAACACATCGAACTTTGTAATTATGTGGGTTAGTGGTGTCCAAAACATCGAAAATGAGGAATAAATGGTCAGTGGTTTCAAGTTCTCACACATCGAATCTGGGGAATTATGTCATGATTTAAGATTTTCGATGGAAAATGCTTGAATCTGCTATTAAACGCTTTTAATAAACTTCAACCACTAATATGCCTCTTTCTATATAAAGCTATAATCATTTAATTTCACCATCATGATATATCAAGGGGGCCAGGAATGAGTATATGGAGAGTCTTTCAGCAGAAATAAGTCATTCCCAGAAAAGCTTTCAAACACAGATACCTCTATTTAAAGACCAGTATTTAAACCATATTGTTTAAACATGCCGTTATACGATATAGATCTAACAGAATACAGGGGTATCGAAGCAGTCAATCCACCGCAGGTTTAAAAGAAAAGAGAGTCTGTATGATCCAGGGAAGGATTATACCAAAAGAGGTAGGTTGTTTGGCTCTGGACAGACGTAGTCTGCAGATATCAGGAGTCAGGACATAGGAAGTCAGCTGACATCAGGATGGATGGGTCCGGTGGTGAAGGGGTACAAGAAACGAGAGGCTACTGGACAGTAAGTGAGGAGTAGTAAATCTAATGGCATAGGATAAAATGAGGAGCAGGTAAAAAACAAAGATGACGTGACATCTGGGAATTATTTTGAAATTTCCATGAGTGTGCCATTTGTACGCACCTAGTATTATAAAATCACGTACGTACACGGTGAGCAAGATTTGGAAATTTCAGAATGATTTTCATTTCTGTAAGTAGCGACACCTGTGCCACAACTGACATTTACTAATCAATCATCCCACCGATAGGAATTAGGGATCTTTCACATATTACGTGATCAATTTTTGTCCGATTTTTCCTCCCTCCCCCTCGTAATCAAGTTTAAACATTAAAGTTGTTGTATTTGTTACAATAACATGTAACGTTATCATTCGGAAACCCACTCCCACTAGGGGGACTACGCCTTGCAGTTGTAAGCTGTGAGGGGTACGTGGGCCGAAACCCCTCCGTTTCCCTTTGTCACCTGCTGATGGGACATCTACATCGCAGATGGCAGGTAAGCCTTACAACTGTAGGGTAATCGCTGATGATTCACAGTTTAGTCTCTTCCGCCTCTCATGTCAATCCTTGAATTAGAAAATCGATATGCAGTATTTTGTTATGTTTGTAGTATACCCATACACCTCTATAATAGATAAGACACCGGATTTCCAAAACACATGCCTCATATTCCTACATTGCTCCTAACGTGCAAGAAATACTCTGCCGTGTCAGAAGTAGCATAGAGTTAGAGACATTTAATGGCCTTTTAAGCTAATTGACTGAAATAATATGAATGCTTAAAAACAAGTGGCTAGACATCACACGAGGAAACCACTTCTTCAAATTTGATATAGAATTCTCGTAAATATCTAAATGAATTTAATAGGAAATTTAACAGAATATAACCAATGTCACGAACCTGATAGCTCCGAAGTTTGTGTAGAAAACAAGGGGATGTACCTCTACACCGAGCGTAGCTGAAATAGAGGATGCAGGGTCAGAACTGATATTTGAATTTAGTTTTTAAGAAAATTCTAGATTATAAAACATGGAAATAATGTGTTGGTTGTGGTCATCTTTTGGCAGTAGATCCTGTCAAAAAGTCGCACAGGGCTCCCGAATAAGTTAAAGAAGCCAATAGAAAGGCCAGGGAAAAAACTTGAACTAGAGCACCCCGACCAAGAACCCGCTCCCCAAAACTTGAATCTTTATCTTAACCATCAGATGATGTACCTTAGGTTGTGAATTTATGTGGAGCAAAATTTTGGTGTTGAAATTTTGGAAGGGGGCAATTTGTGGATCTTTCTCAATTCATTACTCTAGTTATGGTTAAGAAAAAAAATGAGGATTTTTCTGAAAAATCGCTAAATTACAACTTCTTAAGGTACATACTCATAGGCTTATTAGTTCAACATATGTAAGCTGTTTAGTTAGTAGGGCAAGGTTAGTAGGGCTTCTGCCGAATCAAACCGTTCGACCCCAATGTAAGTAAATGTATGCTGTTTATGTGAACTAATGAGTTTTGACATCTGGATCCAGGACAAACTAATGAGCTTCTTGTCCTTAGTCATCCTCGCTTCTAAATATCAAAGCAAGTCATTTAGATTGTACTCAGCAACTCCTAATACCTCGTTTAAACTTTAATTCAAGGTAAAATACCATTTAGATAACAGTTTGGTTATAATTATGGCACTAATGGTTTATCGATTTACATTGGTATTTGAGCCTATAGTCTATACGTAGGAGGCATGACAATAAAATCATTTTCTTGAAGATTTAGGCAGCAGATCTGACGTAGCATGACTCGATGCTACGTCATGCTACGTCACTACGTCAGATCTGCTATCTAAATCTTTAAGAAAATTCTGACATTAATTATATATTTCGTGCGAAGAGAGAAATCTCACTTATATTTTATCCATTATAGACATGACAATAGAGTTGTCAGGTACGCCCTAGATGGCTTGTTAGGGGTACTTATTGAGCTACCTAATTCTCTGGGAAAAGTCACAATTCAATCAAGCTGAAGTTTGAAATATCCTGACGTATGTACCAAATGAGCTTGCCCCAAAATCTATGTGAACAAGAATTGCGCCTGCCGGCTTATTTCTTGAGCCCGTTGTTCCCGTATGCAGGCGCTTAATTTCCTGTTCCCTGGTGCTTGGTATGAAAACACGCCGTCATTCGATCTACGACCATGTCTTATTTACTGACATGGTGAATTGACTAAAAACTTATAAAGCATAAAAATGACCTCCAAAATCAAGGTACAATCGCGTGTGTATACCAACGAGAATTAAGACAAAGAGGTTGTCTTTAATAAACTTAAGATTTATCTGAAATAATTTTTCCGTGATAAACGCTTCTTTTATCAACTTCAAGTGTCACTGTCACTGTCACATAGTCACTTCACAATACTAACATCATTGAATAAATTTCATAAATATTCCTTGTTATGCACGGGCGCTATATAATACATTTCCTTCCACAAGTTTGAATTAACGCGCGCAGATCTAAATATCACGTGGGCGATTTCGTTTCACGTGCCAAATGTTTACGCGCGTTCCCGCCATTTCATAGAACTCTTTGAAGATTTGTTTTAGTTGCGCGCCGTTCAGAGTTTCATAACTACGGTCACCATTTTCGTTACGCGTAACATTTTCTTTTGTGTTGCGTCGCAGATATCAAACCATTGCAATTTTCGATATTATTGTGCAACGCCTTGATAATTTCAAGATTGAAATACTCAGTATGATTACTGACCAAGATTTAAAAAGATTCAGATATATCATTATTATCAATCATGAACCGAGACAAACTCTCATTTTTACTTTTCTCAAGTCAATTCTTTAGATCATTCGTAACTGATTGCACAAATACTGCCCATTGTAAATTGGCCGAATTGCCCGCTACTTAAAAATGGCCAAATGACTGTGTGATTGAAATCCAATCAATTATTTGATTGATTCCGTGAAAATTGATATTGTTTTGATTTTGTGATTAATTAAATAATCGTAGAATTTTTGAAAAAGAATTTATTTCAACATCAGAATGAACAGAGCATTGAACTCGAATACCTACTAAGCAGCCCAGTTCGCTATAGCTGCAGCCCACAATGCAAAGGATGCCACTACACCAAGCTACTCTGACGCGAGTGATATTATAAAGGAGCAGTTGGATGCATGAAAGTGTACCACCAACCACCACCGCCACCACGACGACACATGGTCGCGCGCAGCACCTATTTCAGATTTAACAGTACGCGTAAAGGTAGTATACACACAACCCCCAAAATACACGATCTCTGCTAACCTATTCTCAATGCCTTTTTGTAAAACAAAAACGCTATTGGGAACAGGAAAAAATGCGCTATCCTGAAGTTAAGGTAATCAAGCAACAGCCCTGTTGCATGTTCATATGAATGGAATTTCAGCTAAAATAGCCTGGATATTACAGCATCCCTGAATAGGTTGCAAATGTTTGAAGCTATAAAATTTTACCCAAATATTGCCTTTATTAAAAGATCAAAAAGAATAGACGATTTAAGGAGCTGCTAACGATAATTAGGGAAAACTTGCAAACATAACAGTTACAACATACGAAAAAAATCAAAAAGCGTTTCCTGAGAATTGTAGATCTTGAATCCAAGTCTGAAAATAACTTGCTACATTGTTTCATGTATTCGGATTGTTATGTTCATTGTACACCCAAATCTTATAATGCCAACACATTTATATTGTCCATTAATTTGTAAACTTTTAGAGTTATCTTCAATTTTCAGCTATTGACACTGAACAGTTAACTTCTCAGCTGGAAAAGTCCAGAAATACGTACCGAATATATTCACGAATTCCGAATAATTCCCATACCAATAATCTCAGTTTTCCTCGCATTAAAGTCCACCCCTACCAACTTACACACCGTTCTGAGGATGTACTTTCTGAAGTTCTTATTAGTGAAGGAATAGAGGATGGGGTTGAAGCAGGAGTTGATGGAAATGGAGTTGTACGCCAGGATGTAGACAGCAGCCGGCTGGTCAGGGTACCAGGGCATAAGAAGGTTGGAAACCACCTGGGGCATCCAGCTGAGGACGAAGACTCCGGACAGACAGCCCGTCATGACCAGACTCTTGTTTTGCTCCTCTTCTTGGTGGCATCCTTAGCGGAGGAAGTAGAGGAGTGCCTGATAGCGATCAGACAGATGACGATGTTACAGACTGTGATGAGGAGGATGGGCAGCAGGACGAGTACCACTGATATGATGAGCACTGCCATGGTGGCTTCCTCGTACACAGACGAGATGCACGCCCCTGTGCGAGGCTGGAACACGCCCTTAGACCCGTGGTATCCAGTGAGAATAGCAGGGGTGAGGGTTGCCACACTCCAGATCACACCCACAACACCCCACGCCTTGTCAGGAGTGGTAGCTCGGTGGGGGACTGTAAACAGCACCAGACGGTACAGAGTGATGGAGAGCACCAGAAGAGAGTTAGCAAACCCAGGGGTGAAGGCCAGGTGAGCCTGGAGGAAACAGCACGCTGGTCCCAGGACCCAGCCCCGAGCAGCGTACGTGACAAAGGTGGGGAATATGGCTACCACGGTGTACATCACATCAGCCACAGCAAGGTTCTGGATGAGGATCAGGGAGACTTGGTCCAGTTTCAGGGCACCGTATCTCACCGAGGAGTAGATGACAGTGAGGTTGCCGAGTGTTCCGAATACTGTCATGAAGAAACAGAACACAGAGAGAGCTACAGCCGTGCTGGCACTCAGGTTCAGGGTGTTAGAGAGAGGAACAGCCGTGCTGGCACTCAGGTTCAGGGTGTCAGAAAGAGGTAAAGCGGTGATGGCACTCAGGTTCAGGGTGTCAGAGAGAGGTACATCGGTGATGGCACTCAGGTTCAGGGTGTCAGAGAGAAGTAAAGCGGTGCTGGCACTCAGTGTGTCGTTCATGAGAAAACTGGAGACGTAACCTAACTGAGGTAATGTGTACAGTAGATCAAAAGTATCGTGACATTTGAAAGCAAAAAATACTGCGAAAGCAAATAAAATAGAAAACTTTAATGGGATCAAGTCATCTCATATCACTCGTTCTTGGTTCATGAAAACAAAGCGTCAAAGAGATTTTCTACGGAAGAATCCCACGCATGTAGCATGGTTGTATAAGACTGACTGGATCATACTAAGACCTAAAAGAAATCAATCCATGTGATCTGATACTATTAGCATCTTTATGATTAATGAAGTAGTATTTACAGTACACGGGGAAGTCGAAATTGGCTGCAGTAAGTAAGTGGTAACTTTCTGTTGTATAATGAACAGCTCCTTCAGCTTCTTGTCTGGGATGAAAATGACGTTGATAGGTAGGTCAGTTTCTAACAAATTTCACGATCTCTGCTGAAACAGTCTCAGAGATGTAGGAAGCTTCAGGACAACATTACCGTCTTTTGCTTTACATGAAGGTGAGTTGTGCTTATGGTCTATCAACTGTCTCGGGTTTGAATAACCATTACACCGGAGTAAGTGGTCGACTACTTGGTACGATTCCTCCTTCAACTCCGGAGACGAAGAGCTTATGTCTGCTGTTCTGTAGACACTCTTCGCTACTTCCACCTTCGTTTTCGTGGTATGATGTGATCTGAAGTGCAGTGTTATCTGCATCTTCTGTTTCTTCCTGTAGTACTTGTACTGGACCTCTCCGTCATCAACGATTCTGATATGACTTCCCAAAAACGGGGTGAATTCCTCCTCAGTTTCTGGAAAATCAATCTCCCATTGAATCCGTTTGTCAGGTTCCTGCTGACTGATGTCAGCATATTGATTTCAGAGAAAAGTGGTGTCAGTAAAGTGATGTCAGAGTAGACTGATGTCAGTATATTGATTTCAGAGAAAAGTGGTGTCAGTAAAGTGATGTCAGAGTAGACTGATGTCAGTATATTGATTTTAGAGAAAAGTGGTGTCAGTAAAGTGGTGTCAGAGTAGACTGATGTCAGTATATTGATTTCAGAGAAAAGTGGTGTCAGTAAAGTGATGTCAGAGTAGACTGATGTCAGTATATTGATTTTAGAGAAAAGTGGCATCAGTAAAGTGTTGTCAGAGTAAACTGATGTCAGCATATTGATTTCAGAGAAAAGTGGTGTCAGTAAAGTTATGTCAGAGTAGACTGATGTCAGTATATTGATTTCAGAGAAAAGTGGTGTCAGTAAAGTGATGTCAGAGTAGACTGATGTCAGTATATTGATTTCAGAGAAAAGTGGTGCAGTAAAGTGATGTCAGAGTAGACTGATGTCAGTATATTGCTTTCAGAGAAAAGTGGTGCAGTAAAGTGATGTCAGAGTAGACTGATGTCAGTATATTGGTTTCAGAGAAAAGTGGTGTCAGTAAAGTGATGTCAGAGTAGACTGATGTCAGTATATTGATTTCAGAGAAAAGTGGTGTCAGTAAAGTGATGTCAGAGTAGACTGATGTCAGTATATTGATTTCAGAGAAAAGTGGTGTCAGTAAAGTGATGTCAGAGTAGACTGATGTCAGCATATTGATTTCAGAGAAAAGTGGTGTCAGTAAAGTGATGTCAGAGTAGACTGATGTCAGTATATTGATTTCAGAGAAAATTGGTGTCAGTAAAGTGATGTCAGAGTAGACTGATGTCAGCATATTGATTTCAGAGAAAAGTGGTGTCAGTAAAGTGATGTCAGAGTAGACTGATGTCAGTATATTGATTTCAGAGAAAAGTGGTGTCAGTAAAGTGATGTCAGAGTAGACTGATGTCAGTATATTGATTTTAGAGAAAAGTGGTGTCAGTAAAGTGATGTCAGAGTAGACTGATGTCAGTATATTGATTTCAGAGAAAAGTGGTGTCAGTAAAGTGATGTCAGAGTAGACTGATGTCAGTATATTGATTTTAGAGAAAAGTGGTGTCAGTAAAGTGGTGTCAGAGTAGACTGATGTCAGTATATTGATTTCAGAGAAAAGTGGTGTCAGTAAAGTGATGTCAGAGTAGACTGATGTCAATATATTGATTTTAGAGAAAAGTGGTATCAGTAAAGTGTTGTCAGAGTAAACTGATGTCAGCATATTGATTTCAGAGAAAAGTGGTGTCAGTAAAGTGATGTCAGAGTAGACTGATGTCAGTATATTGATTTCAGAGAAAAGTGGTGTCAGTTAAGTGATGTCAGAGTAGACTGATGTCAGTATATTGATTTCAGAGAAAAGTGGTGCAGTAAAGTGATGTCAGAGTAGACTGATGTCAGTATATTGCTTTCAGAGAAAAGTGGTGCAGTAAAGTGATGTCAGAGTAGACTGATGTCAGTATATTGGTTTCAGAGAAAGTGGTGTCAGTAAAGTGATGTCAGAGTAGACTGATGTCAGCATATTGATTTCAGAGAAAAGTGGTGTCAGTCAAGTGATGTCAGAGTAGACTGATGTCAGCATATTGATTTCAGAGAAAAGTGGTGCAGTAAAGTGATGTCAGAGTAGACTGATGTCAGTATATTGATTTCAGAGAAAAGTGGTGATGTCAGAGTAGACTGATTTCAGAAAAGTGGTGCAGTAAAGTGATGTCAGAGTAGACTGATGTCAGTATATTGATTTCAGAGAAAAGTGGTGTCAGTAAAGTGATGTCAGAGTAGATTGATTTCAGTATCAGTTGATTTCAGAGAAGTGATGTCAGAGTAGACTGATGTCAGTATATTGATTTCAGAGAAAAGTGGTGTCAGTAAAGTGATGTCAGAGTAGACTGATGTCAGTATATTGATTTCAGAGAAAAGTGGTGCAGTAAAGTGATGTCAGAGTAGACTGATGTCAGTATATTGATTTCAGAGAAAAGTGGTGTCAGTAAAGTGATGTCAGAGTAGACTGATGTCAGTATATTGATTTCAGAGAAAAGTGGTGTCAGTAAAGTGATGTCAGAGTAGACTGATGTCAGTATATTGATTTCAGAGAAAAGTGGTGTCAGTAAAGTGATGTCAGAGTAGACTGATGTCAGTATATTGATTTCAGAGAAAATTGGTGTCAGTAAAGTGATGTCAGAGTAGACTGATGTCAGCATATTGATTTCAGAGAAAAGTGGTGCAGTAAAGTGATGTCAGAGTAGACTGATGTCAGTATATTTTATATTGATTTCAGAGAAAAGTGGTGCAGTAAAGTGATGTCAGAGTAGACTGATGTCAGTATATTGATTTCAGAGAAAAGTGGTGCAGTAAAGTGATGTCAGAGTAGACTGATGTCAGTATATTGATTTCAGAGTATAGTGGTGTCATATTTTTAACACAACATCAAGATGATTGAAGGTAATGCTACAAGTACCTTGTCCTTGGATAAAAACTGGGTGTTTTTCGTCGCAAATGCCACCTTAAGAACCGCTCCTTCATAAACCACGGGGGCACAGTGTTTCCCATTTCAATATGAAAGCTGTTTGAGTTGTTGTGGAGAGCATGCCTTGTCAAGTGGGAATTCATCGTAACCTAATCATTGGAAAATGGGGTTAATTATTGTAGAAAGAAGAAGAAGATATTTTATATATTATACCATGAAGTAACCTTAATCATTATTATCAACAGACAAGCAGGCCTGTCGGCCCTGCACATACACAGCTCACTCGCCGCTGCTACGCAGCACCTCGTTCGCGAATTCCAAACCCAACAATTCAAATTGATTGAATACTTTTTACCGCGTCAAAAAATTTAATCATATCAAAAATTATGAGCAATGATATCAAAACAGCATTAAACAGAAATAAACGCGCGCGCAATTCATCTGCACGTGCATTTTCCTACTGCGCGCGCGTTGCCATGGGGCCTGACATACGGAAAAACAGAAAACGCGACTTTATAAATGTTACAAATACACAAACTTTTGTACGTCACGACAACGCACGTACAAAAATAAAATGCCGTTTTGGTGAAATCGCTCATTCAACAGTTTTTTGTTTGAAAATATACATTTTATGCAGGCGTAACTACTTAACTGTTATGTTGTTGCACGTGCATGATTGATCGCGATCATTAGTAATTATGCTATTATTGATACGAAACTCATAACTGTCGTTCTGATATATATAATATATATATTTTTGATGCGATAAAAAGTACATTTGTTCGTAGGCGGTAGGAATGAGGACATTTATTGAAACCATCGACAGAGGTAAGAGTAAGACATAAGAGCTGGCATGGCAGTACTATGTAATCTAAATCTTTTCTTAACTGAATCCGGGTTTTCTATGAAAGTAATATGAACTAGAAGGCCTAACCTTGTAAAAACTTCAATACCTAGAAAGCTAGAAGAATTTCCTAACAAATGCATTGCAGGATCAGTCAAATAATCAAAATTAGTATTTGGGAACACTTCCCAAATTGAGAATTTTTTTAACCATTCATGATTCATCATTTAAAGTATTCGTCAGTGATAGACAGAAACCGTCAAATAAATTATAAATATCATAAAATGGTAACAGCAACCGAAGGCAATTCAGAATGTTTGATTTTCTACGGTTACTCTGTTTAAAAGCATTGCATAATTATATCGTTACAGGTTGTTAAATTGTATACGTTGCGTCGCCTCACTCAAAAAGATTCGAATGAATCATGAATTTTAACACATGGATCAGGATCAGCCAGGATTTTACTTTTGCTAAAAGCTACAACCTTATTCATACATTAGATTGGATTGAAATGGTCTTTGTTGTTGCTTTTCCCCCAATACACCACACTAATGTAATTAATTAAAATTAGTATTTATCGTTCTGGAACGCGTCAATTAGAGTATAAACAATGTAACATCTCTCATCATGTACCAATAAATAGCATACTTAAACATATTTATTCAATCATTCCTTTGCGTCCGGAATCACAAAGTTAACTCTGAATATATAAAAATATATATATTTATTTTCCTAAAACCAAAAAGGATTTGGTTGGATTTGATGGCCCGCGGCGGCCTTAAGGCGCTCTTCACTGCAAAACCCATGATATGGAAAAGAACGCGACGGTTGAAACTGCTGCCACAAAATGTACAGCCTTCACGAAACTATAATGCTTCGAAAAAGTGCATTTGCGGCAGTTTTAACCGTCGCGTTCTTTTCCATATCATGGGCCTCACAGTAAAGAACGCCTTAAAACCGCTGCGGACCATCACAACCATATCCTTTGCGGTTTAAGGAAATAAATCATCCTTTTTCTGTAATAAAACACTGTAATTGCCAAGTTCCACAACACGAATAACCACAACGAGCTGACTTTTTAATGCAAAGTACTTTCAAAGTACTTTTTCTGTGCTCAGATATTGAAATTTGGCGTCAAATCGCGCGTACAAAATTCGCGTTACCTAGCATTACTGATGACGTCACAATTACGTCATAAAATTAGAGAAGTTATCTGAGACCCATTCATCTGCAATCTCGGGACTATGACCGACAACATATCAAAAGATGGTGTCCTGGGTTGGTCCCGTTCTCTCAAAATCATCTTTACCTTTTTTGCGATTTTTTCGTGTCAAAGTGTTTCAAACAATTGCGAATATCTCAATGATGCCGGAGATCCCGGAACTTTTCGACCACAATTTCTGAAAGTACATTAAATTTCCTTTCTGAATTATCATGAGCATTATTTCCTATCTCGAAAGCTTCATGCCGAAAAATTGCGCTGAAAAACGCCAATTTTTGGGAAATCAAAATATGAAATTCACGACTTTGTGACGTCATAATGACGTCATTAAAATGACGTAAGATGCTTTTTAAGGGCACTATTCGTAAGTTTAATCCTTCTACTTACCAACTCAGGGTCGATGAGCTTTTATGGTTCTCGAGATATAGCTGTTTAAATTGGGTATACTTGGGTATAAAATGTTATCTATTGACCACTACCAGTATAGCAGTATGTATATATAATACGGTCGTAACCCTTTTAACAAGAACACCCTCAATTTTGGCGATTTCAAGTTGTAATAACTCGGCCATTTTTGAATGAACTGATCTCAAATTTAAAACTCCAAGCGCAAACAGCGAAGGCGCGGAAACTCAATTTTCAATCGATTTGATCGTCGGGAATGTTCCGTAAAAAATTTTGAAATTCGGCGAATCCACAGAAACATTTATAGAGGGCTGGCAAGCGCAGCGATGCGTACGCATCGCGTGTAAGATTTTGGTTTGACCCTCAAACATGCGACGTATTGATTTTGGTGGAAACTTCCCAAATTTCTGCGTGAAATGTGTGGAAATACATAAAATTTTCATCGTTAGAATCGCCGTCCAATGCGGGCCCTCGGGCTTGCGCTCGGGCCTTCGACCCTCGCAAAGTTAGGTTCGTCATCCAATGCTCGCCTTCGGGCCCTCGGGCTCGCAAACCGCCGCGGGGGGCTTGCCAGCCCCCTGATTGAGCGATTAACTAACGAATGGGAGTGTTTTACCGAAAATTATCACACGAGGTGTCAGCCGAGTTTGACAATTTTCGATGATACACGATCCATGAGTTAGTTAATTGAATTATCACCCGACCCGCTTGTGACTTGCCTGGGTCTATAAGTTTCCGACTTCTGCCTTATACCCCGCCTGAGTCAGGGTTTTAGCTCTTTCCTTCAGCCTGACAACAGAACTTCTTTCCACTCGGGTCTGACGACCCTCGTACGGATTGAACGCTTTTATAGATTTTTGATTGCTCCTTCATCAAATTAAAGCCTTCTGAAGTTTTTTGCACTCATGGGATTTTTTGATGGCCGTTTGACTCTTTGACTGGTGATGCTGTTTTTACTTCAGTTTTAATTGATCCTTGAGAAAATTTTTGCGCGCGCCACTATACAGTAGTTTTAAAGGGGTGGTATATCGATAATTATCACACCCGAATTATAAGCACGGGGGGAGGGTGATAATGAAATTACATGTATATATTTATATACCACGCAACATATTTCAGCAGCCTCCAAATCACCCGTATTTCAGTGCCGTGACTTTTTCTTCCGCTCATGTTTCGGACTGCTGGCTGCGCTCCTTTTTTTCTTGTCTGACACAGATTTCCGCTTAAGTTCCGGAGAAGGGGAAGACGCGGGGGAGGAACCGTAACTCACTGCAAGGAGAGATATCAAATTAATACGCCGTAACTCACTGCAAGGAGAGATATCAAATTAATACGCCGTAACTCACTGCAAGCAGAGATATCAAATTAATACGCCGTAACTCACTGCAAGGAGAGATACCAAATTAATACGCCGTAACTCACTGCAAAGAGAGATATCAAATTAATACGCCGTAACTCACTGCAAGGAGAGATATCAAATTAATACGCCGTAACTCACTGCAAGGAGAGATATCAAATTAATACGCCGTAACTCACTGCAAGGAGAGATATCAAATTAATACGCCGTAACTCACTGCAAGGAGAGATATCAAATTAATACGCCGTAACTCACTGCAAGGAGAGATATCAAATTAATACGCCGTAACTCACTGCAAAGAGAGATATCAAATTAATACGCCGTAACTCACTGCAAGGAGAGATATCAAATTAATACGCCGTAACTCACTGCAAGGAGAGATATCAAATTGATACGCCGTAACTCACTGCAAGGAGAGATATCAAATTAATACGCCGTAACTCACTGCAAGGAGAGATGTCAAATTAATACGCCGTAACTCACTGCAAGGAGAGATATCAAATTAATACGCCGTAACTCACTGCAAGGAGAGATATCAAATTAATACGCCGTAACTCACTGCAAGGAGAGATATCAAATTAATACGCTGTAACTCACTGCAAGGAGAGATATCAAATTAATACGCCGTAACTCACTGCAAGGAGAGATATCAAATTAATACGCCGTAACTCACTGCAAGGAGAGATATCAAATAAATAAATAAATAAATGTATATCTGTCTGTACGCCGTAACTCACTGCAAGGAGAGATATCAAATTACTGTAACTCACTGCAAGGAGAGATATCAAATTAATACGCCGTAACTCACTGCAAAGAGAGATATCAAATTAATACGCCGTAACTCACTGCAAGGAGAGATATCAAATTAATACGCCGTAACTCACACCCGGAGAGATATCAAAAATAGAGAGACCTCAAATTAATACTGAAAAGCAAGAGAGATATCAAATTAATACGCCGTAACTCACTGCAAGGAGAGATATCAAATTAATACGCCGTAACTCACTGCAAGGAGAGATATCAAATTAATACGCCGTAACTCACTGCAAGGAGAGATATCAAATTAATACGCCGTAACTCACTGCAAGGAGAGATATCAAATTAATACGCCGTAACTCACTGCAAGGAGAGATATCAAATTAATACGCCGTAACTCACTGCAAGGAGAGATATCAAATTAATACGCCGTAACTCACTGCAAGGAGAGATATCAAATTAATACGCCGTAACTCACTGCAAGGAGAGATATCAAATTAATACGCCGTAACTCACTGCAAAGAGAGATATCAAATTAATACGCCGTAACTCACTGCAAGGAGAGATACCAAATTAATACGCCGTAACTCAATGCAAAGAAAGATATCAAATTAATACGCCGTAACTCACTGCAAGGAGAGATGTCAAATTAATACGCCGTAACTCACTGCAAGGAGAGATATCAAATTAATACGCCGTAACTCACTGCAAGGAGAGATATCAAATTAATACGCCGTAACTCACTGCAAGGAGAGATATCAAATTAATACGCCGTAACTCACTGCAAGGAGAGATATCAAATTAATACGCCGTAACTCACTGCAAGGAGAGATATCAAATTAATACGCCGTAACTCACTGCAAGGAGAGATATCAAATTAATACGCCGTAACTCACTGCAAGGAGAGATATCAAATTAATACGCCGTAACTCACTGCAAGGAGAGATATCAAATTAATACGCCGTAACTCACTGCAAGGAGAGATATCAAATTAATACGCCGTAACTCACTGCAAGGAGAGATATCAAATTAATACGCCGTAACTCACTGCAAGGAGAGATATAAAATTAATACGCCGTAACTCACTCAAATTAATACGCCGTAACTCGAGAGATATCAAATTAATACGCCGTAACTCAATGCAAAGAGAGATATCAAATTAATACGCCGTAACTCACTGCAAGGAGAGATATCAAATTAATACGCCGTAACTCACTGCAAGGAGAGATATCAAATTAATACGCCGTAACTCACTGCAAGGAGAGATATCAAATTAATACGCCGTAACTCACTGCAAGGAGAGATATCAAATTAATACGCCGTAACTCACTGCAAAGAGAGATATCAAATTAATACGCCGTAATAATGTTTAAATATTTAAATGAATTATTTATTGATTATTTAAACTGTAAAATGCATTGAACATCTAACAGCTCCCTCCTTCACCATGATAATTGACTCGATTTAAAGTTTAGGTTAGTAAGTTCCATGACCTACCTAACCCACCAAGCCCCCCTGGATCAGTACTCCCCCCTTTCTTCTTCTTTATTTTCAGGATGGGCGAGGTCACCGGCTCTCTCTTCATTTCACCCTGGAGCAGCGACAGACTCACTTTACCAGTCGCAACCTGTTTTATGGTCTTCTTGGCGTCCCGGCCCTGCGAATGTATATATAGCTATATAGGACATAGTTGGTGGTTTTAAAATTATAATTCAAATTATTTTAATCTAATTAGTTTAATTTTATGTAATTCATTAATGTATTATCACGCTAGAATCAAATGAATATTGCGTGTTTTGTCACGTTAGAATCACACGAATATCGCGTGTTTCGTCACACGAATATCGCGTGCTCTATCACGCCAGAATCAAACGAATATCGCGTGTTTCGTAACGCTAGAAACACAAGAATATCGCGTGTTTTATCACGCTACAATCACACGAATATCGCGTGTTTCGTCACGAATAGCGCGTGTTTCGTCACGCTAAAAACACAAGAATATCGCGTGTTTTATCACGCTAGAGTCACACGAATATCGCGTGTTTTATCACGCTAGAATCACAAGAATATTGCGTGTTTCGTAACGCTAAAAACACAAGAATATCGCGTGCTCTATCACGCTAGAGTCACACGAATATTGCGTGTTTCGTAACGCTAAAAACTCAAGAATATCGCGTGTTTTATCACGCTAGAATCACAAGAATATTGCGTGTTTCGTAACGCTAAAAACACAAGAATATCGCGTGTTCTATCACGCTATAATCAAACGAATATCGCGTGTTTTGTCACGTTAAAAACTCAAGAATATCGCGTGTTTTATCACGCTAGAATCACAAGAATATTGCGTGTTTCGTAACGCTAAAAACACAAGAATATCGCGTGCTCTATCACGCTAGAGTCACACGAATATCGCGTGTTTCGTCACAAATATCACGCACCTTATAGAGAAGATAGCGGTACATCTCAGTTTGATCATTGGTCGTTATTTCCTTGATCCGTGTACACTTGCCTGACTCGAGCTTATCAACATACTCTGCCACCTTTACCTGCACAACACGTTACATTATCTACAACTACTGGGAAATTGCAATGCAACTTCGCGACCCGACGACAAAAGTATCAAAAACATGTAATATATGACTTCTACCCCTCCGACTCTTCCCTTTGTCACTAATAACACAGTAATATCACAGTTATTACACAGTAATTACACAGTAATTACACAGTAATTACACAGTAATTACACAGTAATTATACAGTAATTACACAGTAATTACACAGTAATTACACAGTAATTACACAGTAATTACACAGTAATTACGCAGTAATTACACAGTAAAAACACAGTAATTACACAGTAATTACACAGTAATTACACAGTAATTACACAGTTATTACACAGTAATTACACAGTAATATCACAGTAATTACACAGTAATTACACAGTAATTACACAGTAATTACACAGTAATTACACAGTAATTACACAGTAATTACGCAGTAATTACACAGTAAAAACACAGTAATTACACAGTAACACAGTAATAACACAGTAATAACACAGTAATTACACAGTAATTACACAGTAATTACACAGTAATTACACAGTAATTACACAGTAATTACACTGTAATTACGCAGTAATTACACAGTAAAAACACAGTAATTACACAGTAATTACGCAGTAATTACACAGTAAAACACAGTAATGACACAGTAATTACGCAGTAATTACACAGTAAAACACAGTAATTACACAGTAATTACACAGTAAATACACAGTTATTACACAGTAAAACACAGTAATTACACAGTAATTACACAGTAATATCACAGTAATAACACAGTAATAACACAGTAATTACACAGTAATAACACAGTAATTACACAGTAATTACAAAGTACCTCTATCTCTCGTTTCTTCCTCCTCCTCGCGTCGCTGTCCTCTGTTAGCGGTGACGCCGTCCCACCGCCTGTCCCGCCTCCTTTAGCTCCCGTCCCTTTCTCTTCCCACTTTCCTGTGAAAAGTAATTCCTTTAGAACCCCTCCCTTTCTCTTCCCACTTTCCTGTGAAAAGTAATTCCTTTAGAACCCCTCCCTTTCTCTTCCCACTTCCCTGTGAAAAGTAATTCCTTTAGAACCCGTCCCTTTCTCTTCCCACTTTCCTGTGAAAAGTAATTCCTTTAGAACCCCTCCCTTTCTCTTCCCACTTCCCTTTCTCTCTTCCCACTTCCACTTTTCCTGTGAAAAGTAATTCCTTTAGAACCCCTCCCTTTCTCTTCCCACTTTCCTGAAAAGTAATTCCTTTAGAACCCCTCCTTTCTCTTCCCACTTTCCTGTGAGAAAAGTAATTCCTTTAGAACCCCTCCTTTCTCTTCCCACTTTCCTGTGAAAAGTAATTCCTTTAGAACCGTCCCTTTCTCTTCCACTTTCCTGTGAAAAGTAATTCCTTTAGAACCCTCCTTTCTCTTCCCACTTTCCTGTGAAAAGTAATTCCTTTAGAACCCCTCCTTTCTCTTCCACTGGGACTGAGAAAAGTAATTCCTTTAGAACCCCTCCTTTCTCTTACTTTCCTTGAAGCTAAGATTGTAACCCCTCCCTTTCTCTTCCCACTTTCCTGTAGTAATTCCTTTAGAACCCCTCCCTTTCTCTTCCCACTTTCCCTGTGAAAGTAATTCCTTTAGAACCCCTCCTTTCTCTTCCCACTTTCCTGTGAAAGTAATTCCTTTAGAACCTTTCTTTAGAACCCTGAGATTGAACCTTCCCTTTTTCCTGTGAAAGTAATTCCTTTATGAACCCTCCCTTTCTCTTCCCACTTTCGACGAAATTCCTTTAGAACTCCTTTTCTTGAACCGTCCCTTTAGAACCCCTCCTTTCTCTTCCCACTTTCCTGTGAAAGTAATTCCTTTAGAACCCCTCCCTTTCTCTTCCCACTTTCCTGTGAAAAGTAATTCCTTTAGAACCTTTTCCCTTTCTCTGGCACTTTCCTTGAAAAGTAATTCCTTTAGAACCCTCCCTTTCTCTGCCACTTTCCTGTGAAAAGTAATTCCTTTTATGAACCCCTCCCTTTCTCTTCCCACTTTCCTGTGAAAAGTAATTCCTTTAGAACCCTCCTTTCTCTTCCCACTTTCCTGTGAAAAGTAATTCCTTTAGAACCCCTCCCTTTCTCTTCCCACTTTCCGTAATTCCTTTTAACCCCTCCTTTTCTTCCCACTTTCCTGGGAAAAGTAATTCCTTTAGAACCCTCCCTTTCACTTGGGACTTTCCTTTTGAACCGTCCTTTCTCTTCCTTTAGAACCCCTCCTTTCTGAAGGAACTTTCCTTAGACTTGGGATTCCTTTAGAACCCCTCCTTTCTCTGGGACTTTCCTGTGAAAAGTAATTCCTTCTTAGACCCTCCCTTTCTCTTCCCACTTTCCTGTGAAAAGTAATTCCTTTATAACCCCTCCCTTTCTCTTGGCACTTTCCTGTGAAAAGTAATTCCTTTAGAACCCCTCCTTTCTCTTCCCACTTTCCCTTAGTAATTCCTTTGGAACCTCCCTTTCTCTTCCACTTTCCTGTTAAAAGTTGGGACTGAGAACCCCTCCCTTTCTCTTCCCACTTTCCTGTGAAAAGTAATTCCTTTAGAACCCCTCCCTTTCTCTTCCCACTTTCCTGTGAAAGTAGACCCTTTAGAACTTGTCCCTTTCTCTTCCCACTTTCCTTAATGAAATGTCCTTTCTCTTACTTCCTTTAGAACCCGTCCCTTTCTCTTCCCACTTTCCTGTGAAAAGTATATTTTGAACTCTTGAAGCTTTGATAAGAAATTGTTCGGAAATTTTATTTACTATAAATAAAATCATATGAATAACATGCAATTACTGTTCACCTGTCTCCCATTTGGATCCGAGGGAGGGGGCAAAGCTGTTCTTTTCCCATTTAGAGCCGAGAGAGGGGACCGGGTCCTCCCACTTTGAGTTAATGGGTGGAGCACTGAGGAGTTAGAGTTAAAGAGGTTCAATCATTGAACGAACCTTTTCTTAGACCTGGGACTGAGATTGAACGAACCTTTTCTTAGACTTGGGACTGAGATTGAACGAACCTTTTCTTAGACCTAGGGCTGAGATTGAACGAACCTTTTCTTAGACTTGGGACTGAGATTAAACCAACCTTTTCTTAGACTTGGGACTGAGCTTGAACGAACCTTTTCTTATACTTGGGACTGAGATTGAACGAACCTTTTCTTAGACTTGGGACTGAGATTGAACGAACCTTTTCTTAGACTTGGGACTGAGATTGAACGAACCTTTTCTTAGACTTGGGACTGAGATTGAACGAACCTTTTCTTAGACTTGGGACTGAGATTGAACGAACCTTTTCTTAGACTGGGACTGAGATTGAAGGAACCTTTTCTTAGACTTGGGACTGAGATTGAACGAACCTTTTCTTAGACTGGGACTGAGATTAAACCAACCTTTTCTTAGACTGGGACTGAGATTGAACGAACCTTTTCTTAGACTTGGGACTGAGATTGAACGAACCTCTTCTTAGACTTGGGACTGAGATTGAACGAACCTCTCTTAGACTTGGGACTGAGATTGAACGAACCTTTTCTTAGACTTGGGACTGAGATTGAACGAACCTTTTCTTAGACTTGGGACTGAGATTGAACGAACCTTTTCTTAGACTTGGGACTGAGATTGAACGAACCTTTTCTTAGACTTGGGACTGAGATTGAACGAACCTTTTCTTAGACTTGGGACTGAGATTGAACGAACCTTTTCTTAGACTTGGGACTGAGATTGAACGAACCTTTTCTTAGACTTGGGACTGAGATTGAACGAACCTTTTCTTAGACTTGGGACTGAGATTGAACGAACCTTTTCTTAGACTTGGGACTGAGATTGAACGAACCTCTCTTAGACTTGGGACTGAGATTGAACGAACCTTTTCTTAGACTTGGGACTGAGATTGAACGAACCTTTTCGTATGTTCGTATACTTGGGACTGAGATTGAACGTACCTTTTCTTAGACTTGGGACTGAGATTGAACGAACCTTTTCTTAGACTTGGGACTGAGATTGAACGAACCTTTTCTTAGACTTGGGACTGAGATTGAACGAACCTTTTCTTAGACTTGGGACTGAGATTGAACGAACCTTTTCTTAGACTTGGGACTGAGATTGAACGAACCTTTTCTTAGACTTGGGACTGAGATTGAACGAACCTTTTCTTAGACTTGGGACTGAGATTGAACGAACCTTTTCTTAGACTTGGGACTGAGATTGAACGAACCTTTTCTTAGACTTGGGACTGAGATTGAACGAACCTTTTCTTAGACTTGGGACTGAGATTGAACGAACCTTTTCTTAGACTTGGGACTGAGATTGAACTTGAACCTTTTCTTAGACTTGGGACTGAGATTGAACGAACCTTTTCTTAGACTTGGGACTGAGATTGAACGAACCTTTTCTTAGACTTGGGACTGAGACTTGGGACTGAGATTGAACGAACCTTTTCTTAGACTTGGGACTGAGATTGTGAACCTTTCTTAGACTTGGGACTGAGATTGAACTAACCTTTTCTTAGACTTGGGACTGAGATTGAACGAACCTTTTCAGACTTGGGACTGAGATTGAACGAACCTTTTCTTAAAAAGTAGACTTGGGACTGAGATTGAACGAACCTTTTCTTAGACTTGGGACTGAGATTGAATGAACCTTTTCTTAGACTTGGGACTGAGATTGAACGAACCTTTTCTTAGACTTGGGACTGAGATTGAACGAACCTTTTCTTAGACTTGGGACTGAGATTGAACGAACCTTTTCTTAGACTTGGGACTGAGATTGAACGAACCTTTTCTTAGACTTGGGACTGAGATTGAACGAACCTTTTCTTAGACTTGGGACTGAGATTGAACGAACCTTTTCTTAGACTTGGGACTGAGATTGAACGAACCTTTTCTTAGACTTGGGACTGAGAGTGAACATATCGTCCTCATCGTCGTCGTGCTCGGAGTCTGCCTTCTTGCCGTCCTCCAGCGGGACTCCGTCCACGTCCTTAGCCAGGGGCACCCCGTCCACATCAAGCGGGATACCGTCCACCTCATCAGGGTCAGGCTGGGAGAAATACACTACTCAAATCATAGCTTCATATAAGTTGAAAATCATCACCCTTATCGTCCCTAAATTGAAAGTTTATCCTTGGTTTTTATCTTTGGTATGTCAATTTTTTGAGGTAAAACTTGCTCAACAAGGTATTTGATTATTTGACCATTTGACTTATTAAAAAATGTGACCAATAAAGCCCCCTGCCAGATTAGAACAACGCCACACTAGGTATTGAATTCGCCACACTATAAAAATGATCGCATTGTTAAAATGATATTCGCCACAGGCCACACCCTATGCGTTAACTTTCTAAGAATGCGTGTAAAGTACAGGGGTAATATTCGCCACACTAGCATTATATTCAAAGTGGTCGCATGTTTGTAAACAAACGCAATGCTAAGCAATTATTCGCCTGTTTATAAACAATCTTCGTAGACTCTATTTCGCCGTGTTAGGAAAATATTCGCCTACTGGGTAACACATTCATTCTTAGAGAATAATTCGCCGTGTTTGGAAAGTATTCGCCTACTGGGTTACATATTTATTCTTAGAGAATATTTCGCCGTGTTCGGAAAATATTCGCCTTAGAAAATATTTCGCCCTGTTAATAAAATATTCGCCGTATGTTATGATAACATGTACACTCTAAACTAATTAAGTTACATAGCAGCCCCACCCCTGACCTTGATTCACATCTGTACAAAATGTGTTCTAACTTGACTCCTGAAATTTTTCTATTTCATATTTTGAACAGATGATGTGTTGATGTACACAAAGTTAGCAATACCTACTGTGTATGTAAATTTAAGCATTCATATTTTTCAGATTAAAAATATCATAATGGCCCGTTTTTATATCATGAGGGCATCACATAGTACGACAGAGTGAGATTGGGGAACGGACATTTCATCTCGCGAAACGTTATATCAAGACATTTCATCTCGCGACATTTCGTCTCTGACACTTCATCTCAAAGTACGACATTTCATCTCGTATTGTAACTTGATTGTATCCTTAAGTACGACTTTGATCTCCAGGGTGCGAAGTTTCATCTCAAAGGGTACGACATTTCATCTCTTACTGTAACTTGATTGTACTGTAAAGTACGAAATTTGATCTCTTGAGTGCGAAGTTTCATCTCAAAGGGTACGGCACTCCATCTCTTACTGCAACTTGATTGTACTGTACAGTAAAGTGCATCATTTGACCTCGAAAGTACGACATTTCATATCCAAGGCTACGACACTTCATTTCTGGGTATGGCACCTCTTATCAGGGGAAGAACACTTGATATCAGGGTACATCACATTATCTCAGACTGCGACATTTCATCTCTGGGTACGACACTTCATCTCAAAAAAAGACACTTCATCTCAGGGTAGAAAAATTATCTCAGACTGTGACACTTCATCTCAGGGTACGACGCTTCATCTCTGGGTACGACACTTAAAATCTCAGACTACGATATTTTATCTGTGGATACGACACTTCATCGTAGACTTTAATTCGCTGTGTTAGGAAAATATTCGCCTACTGGGCAACACATTTATTAATACAGAATATTTCGCCGTGTTAGGAAAATATTCGCCTATCGGGCAACACATTCATTCTTAAAGAAATTTTCGCCGTGTTCGGAAAATATTCGCTTGCTGGGTATCAAATTTCTTTTTGGAAAACATTTCGCCGTGTTAGATAAAATATTGTCGTATGTTATGATTACAATATGTACACTCTAACTCTAAGTTACACACATCAACATTCAACCCCACCCTCACCTTGATTCGCATCTGTACAAAATGTGTTCTAACTTGACTCCTGAAATTCTATTTCATATTTTGAACAGATGATGTATCAATGTACACGAAGTTGCACTTAGCAATCCAGAGCTACTGTGTATTATGCAAATTTAAGCATCTATTATACTTTTCGGATTAAACACAATGTCATGTTATTTCATGTTGGTTCGTTATAGCCTAACAGAGAGCCCGTTTTCATATGATCATAGGGGCATCACATAGTACTACGGAGCGAAGTTTAGTCGTCGAGTCGAGTCGTCGAGTCGAGTCGTCGAGTCGAGTCGAGTCGTCGAGTCATCGAGTCGTCGAGTCGAGTCGTCGAGTCGAGTCGTCGAGTCGAGTCGTCGAGTCGAGTCGTCGAGTCGAGTCGTTGAGTCGTCGAGTCGTCGAGTCGAGTCGTCGAGTCGAGTCGTCGAGTCGAGTCGTCGAGTCGAGTCGTCGAGTCGAGTCGTCGAGTCGAGTCGAGTCGTCGAGCCGAGTCGAGCCGCCGAGTCGAGTCGTCGAGTCGGCCGAGTCGTCGAGTCGTCGAGTCGTCGAGAGTCGAGTCGTCGAGTCGAGTCGTCGAGTCGAGTCGTCGAGTCGAGTCGTCGAGTCGAGTCGTCGAGTCGAGTCGTCGAGTCGTCGAGTCGTCGAGTCGAGTCGTCGAGTCGAGTCGTCGAGTCGAGTCGTCGTCGAGTCGCCGAGTCGAGCGCCGAGCCGAGTCGAGCCGTCGAGTCGAGCCGAGTCGTCGAGTCGAGTCGTCGAGTCGAGTCGTCGAGTCGAGTCGTCGAGTCGAGTCGTCGAGTCGAGTCGTCGAGTCGAGTCGTCGAGTCGAGTCGAGTCGTCGAGTCGAGTCGTCGAGTCGAGTCGTCGAGTCGAGTCGTCGAGTCGAGTCGTCGAGTCGAGTCGTCGAGTAGAGTCGTCGAGTCGAGTCGTCGAGTCGAGTCGTCGAGTCGAGTCGTCGAGTCGAGTCGTCGAGTCGAGTCGTCGAGTCGAGTCGAGTCGTCGAGTCGAGTCGTCGAGTCGAGTCGTCGAGTCGAGTCGTCGAGTCGAGTCGCCGAGTCGTCGAGTCGAGTCGTCGAGTCGAGTCGTCGAGTCGAGTCGTCGAGTCGAGTCGAGTCGTCGAGTCGAGTCGTCGAGTCGAGTCGTCGAGTCGAGTCGTCGAGTCGAGTCGAGCCGAGTCGTCGTCGAGTCGAGTCGTCGGTCGTCGAGTCGACGTCGAGCCGAGCCGTCGAGTCGAGCCGTCGAGTCGAGTCGTCGAGTCGAGTCGAGTCGTCGAGTCGAGTCGTCGAGTCGAGTCGTCGAGTCGAGTCGAGTCGTCGAGTCGCGTCGAGTCGTCGAGTCGTCGAGTCGAGTCGTCGAGTCGAGTCGTCGAGTCGAGTCGTCGAGTCGAGTCGTCGAGTCGAGTCGTCGAGTCGAGTCGTCGAGTCGAGTCGAGCCGCCGAGCCGAGCCGCCGAGTCGAGTCGTCGAGTCGAGTCGCAGGAGTCGTCGAGCCGAGCGTCGAGTCGGCTGCCGAGTCCGAGCCCGGGGCCGGTGCCGAGTCGAGTCGCCGAGCCGAAAAAAAAAAAAAAAATCGGTCGAGTCGAGCCGACGTCGCCGAGCGTCGAAGCCGACGAGTCGGCGGCGAGTCGTGGTGCCGAGCGCGCGGGCCCAGCGCGAAAGCGAGCCGCAGCAGCCGTCCCCGAGTCGAGTCGTTCCCCGAGTTTGCCGGGGGTCGGGCGAGCCCCGAGGGCCGCGCGAGGGCGGAGTCGCG
>WFMF01000807.1:0-41949 GCA_011033025.1 Beroe forskalii | reverse complement strand
CCCGCGGCCCCCTTAAAAATTTTTTCGTTTTGTAAAAATAGACAGAAAAAAGACAACGAAAATTTTGATAACCCCAAAACCTTAAAAATGAACCAACAAGGGTCTCAAACCCCACATTGACAAAATTTGTTTTTTTAGTGGTGATGGGAAAAAGGGGGGGAGATAAAGGGGGCGACCAGGGTAAAGTTACCTGAGACAGTGGTGTCGGTCCGGTAAGTGGCAGTCTAGACTACTTTACGTCATCGACACACACACACACACAATCAAGGAAATGACTTATTGGAATAGTATTTATTGATGTCCCAGACATGCACATTACTGTGGCTTGTCGCTTACCAATTACTGCTAATTCTCTTCCATTACACCACAGGCTACTTTTAAATGCTTGCCCGACCAGCCCACAGTACACAAAGGCGTAAAATGTCGATGATTTGGACATTTAAACTCTCTGTTTCCAAATTTTTGGACGATAGTGTGACAAACCCATGCATATATTCAGAGGACAGACAGGACACATTCAATCGGTCTCTGGCATGTTTCTGATCGAATTATTCTTTATCAAAGGCTCATTCATCAGTCCGGAAGTTATGATAATTTGAAGGTGGTACAACTAATAAGGGTAGGACTGTAACACAGTGTGAAGTAAATAGTACACTAGGTCTGAGAACGTTTTTCGGTAGTTCATAGGTCCGAGATACACCGAAAAAAAACTTTTCAAAATCGGAGTTGGGAAACTTCATTTTGAACCCTTTTTCTCCGTAAAGGCATGAACTTCGAGCAACGATATCTCGGCTTGATTGAGATACAGAACTCAACAAATGCAATTAAACTATGCACAATGAGCACATTATAGGGGGTAGAACGTGGTTTCAAGGTCGTACTTTTCGTTTTTGAGTTATCGCCAAAAACCCTTTTAGCCTACGCTGACATGACCAAAATTCTGTCTTTTGTCGTAAATAAGAACTGAAGGTCTTACAGAACTAAACAAATACACTAGGCTATGCAGAATGAGCACATTATGGGGGGTAGAACGTGGTTTCGAGGTCGTACCTCTTTCTGTTCTCGAGTTATCGCCAAAAAAAACCCTTTTTAGCCCTACGCGAATGGCCGAAATTGCCCCTTTGTCATAAATAAGAACTAGTTCAACAGAATTAAACAAATACACTTAGGCTATGCAGAATGAGCACATTATGGGGGTAGAATCGGTTTTGAGGTCGTTCCTCTTTCCGTTCTGAGTTATCGCCAAAACCCTTTAATTTAGCCCCATGCCAAATGCCAATGGCCAAAATTGCCCTTTTGTCGCGAATAATAAGAATTGAAGGTCTTACAGAACCATACTGAATACACCAGGGTATGCAGAATGAGCACATTATGGGAGGTAGAACGTGGTTTTGAGGTCGGCCTCTTTGCGTTCTCAAGTTATCGTCGAAAACCATTTTACCCTAAGCATATGGTTTAAATTACCCTCTCGGGGTAAATATGTTTCATTAAATCATTTCGTTTGTTTGTTCAAAACCCACGGTGGGGTACCCATTATTAGGGCTATGGGTCAAATATACAAATTAATGATGACAATAGAACTGAATTAAATCAACCAGAAATCACACGAGATGCCAATTGTCACTCGTAGCTAAACTGTAAAGCATCACACATTACAGCACACAAATTTAGTAAATCACTAATTAGCCACACAATCTTTCTGTTAAACAGTTCGGCAACGAACTGGTGGCGGATGATACAATACTATATCATCCATGCGTTTAAGTTTGTAGGTATCCTAATAACCGACAATAGAAATTGTCCTGACCTCATTGAGTAGATGAAAAGCTTTTAGCCCAAATTCAAGCAAAAACTGCATTGAGTAGATAGGAACCGTTAACTATTCGATCAGTTAATACAGATAAGGTGAGGAAGTACTTCTAACTTTCTAACAGGAATTTTTTTCCTGCGAACTGGTTGTATTACATATACCCAAAAATTTGACGACAACCCCATGATTCCTCGAAGGATTTAAATCAGTACTTTTTCGCCATATAATTCCGTAATTCCTTGGTAGGTATACTTATTGCTTTATTGGTTTTTATGATTTAGGTGGGAGTAAAGTACAATTACTTTTTATTCTGTAATCGTGTATTCAATGTATACTAGATACCTACACTTAAGACTTCACTCCAAAGGTTTGTCTGGCGGTTGAGTTTAATATCAGATATTAATGTTTTTGGGTGGTAGGCCTTTCCTTGGTAATGCTCAGTTATTAGGCACATAGTGTCGCAGCAATCAGAAAATCAAAGGCCGTTGCCGGAGCGGGACTTGAACCCACGACCTCCGCGATAATGCATCGGGTGCTCTACCACTGAGCTACGGCCCGATACACTTCGAAATCTTTCATGCTACATACACATTAACATGCCATTCGTCACCGCATTACCATTATCGGCTGCCCCACATGTTGCCAGACAGAGTGTGTATTATTATATATTATACGCTTAGAGCATGGCTGGGAATGCGCTAATATAAATTATTGCACGAGGCGTAGCCGAGTGCAATAATTTGTATTGTCGCACGAGGAGCAGGCCGAGTGGGGTGACAATACAAATTATTGCACGAGGCGAAGCCGAGTGCAATAATTTTATTAGCGTCATGACCATTTGCCATGCTCTTAGCGTATTAGCCAATGTGAGGAGTGCAATATTACTTATTATTGCACGCCTACAAGTACCCTCAAAATTGGCTAATATGATTTAGGTGGGAGTAAAGTACAATTACTTTTTATTCTGTAATCGTGTATTCAATGTATACTAGATACCTACACTTAAGACTTCACTCCAAAGGTTTGTCTGGCGGTTGAGTTTAATATCAGATATTAATGTTTTTGGGTGGTAGGGCCTTTCCTTGGTAATGCTCAGTTATTAGGCACATAGTGTCGCAGCAATCAGAAAATCAAAGGGCCGTTGCCGGGAGCGGGACTTGAACCCACGACCTCCGCGATAATGCATCGGGTGCTCTACCACTGAGCTATCACGGCCCGATACACTTCGAAATCTTTCATGCTACATATCTTTCATGCAGTATATATGCAACTTATGTCCATGGAGGTGTGGGGAGAAGCTACGTGCCTTGCCTGGCTTAATACGGTGGAAGTCCTTGCTGTACGGCTCGTTAAACAAGGAACTAAAACCGTAGGGCTCCGTACAGGCTTCGCTCTGCACCTTCTGGTAATATGTTGCGATATACATGCCTCTTGTTGTAATATACACCGAGCCTAGTGTTTGTTTAAGAGACTTCTCTGGCATTCACAAAGCTCGAGAGACTGTGGGATATGCTGAAGGGATAGGAAGTAGTTCTGCGTCATTAGATCAGTAATGAGCTAATGGTCAATGACCTTCCAAAGCACAAGGAAATAATTCCTGTGTGCTGGCAGTATATATGCAACTTATGTCCATGGAGGTGTGGGGAGAAGCTACGTGCCTTGCCTGGCTTAATACGGTGGAAGTCCTTGCTGTACGGCTCGTTAAACAAGGAACTAAAACCGTAGGGCTCCGTACAGGCTTCGCTCTGCACCTTCTGGTAATATGTTGCGATATACATGCCTCTTGTTGTAATATACACCGAGCCTAGTGTTTGTTTAAGAGACTTCTCTGGCATGCAAAGCTCGAGAGACTGTGGGATATGCTGAAGGGATAGGAAGTAGTTCTGCGTCATTAGATCAGTAATGAGCTAATGGTCGTAATGACCTTCCAAAGCACAAGGAAATATTTCCTGTGTGCTGGCAGTATATATGCAGCTTATGTCCATGGAGGTGTGGGGAGAAGCTACGTGCCTTGCCTGGCTTAATACGGTGGAAGTCCTTGCTGTACGGCTCGTTAAACAAGGAACTAAAACCGTAGGGCTCCGTACAGGCTTCGCTCTGCACCTTCTGGTAATATGTTGCGATATACATGCCTCTTGTTGTAATATACACCGAGCCTAGTGTTTGTTTAAGAGACTTCTCTGGCATTCACAAAGCTCGAGAGACTGTGGGATATGCTGAAGGGATAGGAAGTAGTTCTGCGTCATTAGATCAGTAATGAGCTAATGGTCGTAATGACCTTCCAAAGCACAAGGAAATAATTCCTGTGTGCTGGCAGTATATATGCAGCTTATGTCCATGGAGGTGTGGGGAGAAGCTACGTGCCTTGCCTGGCTTAATACGGTGGAAGTCCTTGCTGTACGGCTCGTTAAACAAGGAACTAAAACCGTAGGGCTCCGTACAGGCTTCGCTCTGCACCTTCTGGTAATATGTTGCGATATACATGCCTCTTGTTGTAATACACATTAACATGCCATTCGTCACCGCATTACCATTATCGGCACACTATTAATTTTTGACAACCTACCAGTACATCACTTTCGTATCTTCCCTTTTTGCCCAAATGAGCTTTAACGCTCTTTGCAATAGAATGAATGATCTCAAATTCAGAAAAAAGAAAACCAGACAAATCAATGAGCTGAGTGATTCAGAGAAAGCACTGTCTATGGTTTTCTTTTCTTGCTACAATGTACTGTAAGTTTTGTTATTTCAATGATTGCATAATATCGCGATTTGTTCAATAGAAATACAGTAAATCTTATACAGTAAATGCTTCAGGTACATAAATTTGTTATCATAGTGACACACTAGTTTCCTCCATCCCTTTTTATCCATAGAATAACCTTCTAGAGTTAAGAGACTGGGTTGATTCAAAATTGCAGCACGGATGGAGCATAATTTCCAGAGATAAGAAGATTGAAGAGAAATTAAAGCAGTTTTCAACCTTATTCTTACTTCTGGTAAGCCGTCTATCCAATAATATGATTGTTCCGATTGCAATAATAGGCATTATCGATCAATCACCAATTATTTACCTGAAGTTTTTCGTTATAACTTAGGCTGAAACATTTATAATGTGCTCATTCTGCATAGCCTAGCGTATATTTTGTATAGTTCTGGAAGACCTTGAGTTCTCATTTACAGCAAAGGAGCAATTTTGGCCCTTTGCAAGGTGCTAATTTAAAGGTTTTATTTGGTGATAACTCGAGAAGCGAAAGAGGTACGACGTCAAAACCACGTTCTACCCCCCATAATGTGCTCATTCTGCATAGCCTAGTGTATTTGTTTAGTTCTGTAAGACCTTCAGTTCTTATTTATGACAAAGGGGCAATTTTGGTCATACGCGTAGGGGTAAAAGGGTTTTTTGGCGATAACTCCAGAACGGAAAGAGGTACGACCTCATAATCACGTTCTACCCCCCATAATGCGCTCATTCTGCATAGCCTAGTATATTTGTTTAATTCTGTAAGACCTTCAGTTCTTATTTATGAAAAAAGGGGTAATTTCGGCCATTCGCGTAGGGCTAAAAAGGGGTTTTTTGGCGATAACTCGAGAACGGAAAGAGGTACGGCCTCAAAACCACGTTCTACCCCCCATAATGTGCTCATTCTGCATAGCCTAGTGTATTTGTTTAGTTCTGTAAGACCTTCAGTTCTTATTTACGACAAAGGGGCAGTTTTGGTCATATGCGTAGGGATAAAAAGGGGTTTTTTGGCGATAACTCGTAAACGAAAAGAGGTACGGCCTCAAAACCACGTTCTACCCCCCATAATGTGCTCATTCTGCATAGCCTAGTGTATTTGTTTAGTTCTGTAAGACCTTCAGTTCTTATTTACGACAAAGGGGCAGTTTTGGTTATTATGCGTAGGGATAAAAAGGGTTTTTTTGGCGATAACTCGTAAACGAAAAGAGGTACGACCTCAAAATCACGTTCTACCCCCTATAATGTGCTCATTGTGCATAGTTTTGTGCATTTGTTGAGTTCTGTATCTCAATCAGAAGCCGAGATATGGTCGCTCGAAGTTCATGCCCCTTTACGGAGAAAAAGGGGTTCAAAAATGGGGGTTCCCCAACTCCGATTTTGGAAAGTTTTTTTTTGGTGTATCTCGGACCTATGAACTACTGAAAAACGTTCTCAGACCTAGTGTACTATTTACTTCACACTGTGTTACAGATCAGGGCATATAATATTTCATACCATAAGATAGTAGATGCCTAACTATTCAACATCTTTTATCAGGCAAATATGACTCAAGTTTGCAATATACGTCTTCGAATTTCCGAAGTCTTCGATGTTTTTAAGCCAATTTCATGAAAACATGCAGGTTGCATACTTAACATACATGATACACCTTACACGTAACCTTACAAACACACGCAATAACGTAGAAACCTGAAACATACACACACATATATAATAATAAACACTCAAGAAAACTTCTAATACTTCCCGAGTTTAATATCAAGTTAAGACTTGTCGTTAGCGACTTGCTCCAGACACCCACATATATAAAGTTATTGTAAAGGTGCTGGGTTAAAGTGTGAAACATTCAATACGGCAAGTCGCCTTAGTCTTACCCTGCATATTGTGTATCATGATGACGAAAGGACAAACAAGTCTAGTGCCGTAGCAAGCCTTACTCGTAGGATTCGTTGGTATGAGAGAAGTTGAAAACACGTGAGAGATTATACTATGTTATTTGGTGATGGAACAAGCGAATACATCTGTTGAGTGACTAGGTACTTTGATAATGTAACAAGCTTAGTGACAATGGATCAAGCAAATAATAGCCTGAAGAATTGTCCCTCCTCTCACTAGGTAGGCGAGGGTCAGTTTGGATATTGCACCAGAAATACTGCAGTTGAGTGACTTCATAATATCATGTAAGATGGACCCGTGAAGGGTCCGTGAAGGAACCGTGAAGGGTCCGGGACCCTGCCAGCCTCGAGAGAATTGAGGCAATTCGAGGCAAATATGCCTTGGAATTCTTCGTTTCTATAAAATACTAAATTCAGACTATAGTAAGAGTAGACAAAGATAAATACAGTAGACACGACTGACACTGACCACAAAATAATAACTGTATTGTGTGATAAATTAACAAACTCAGATCTGTAGACATAAGGAGATAGGACAAGAGGACAAGGACCGGCTAGTTTAGACAACACAGTAGGTAATGAAACATGGCGTCTTTACACAGACTAACTTCCACTTGATAGTACGCGCATTTGATGAGTAGTGCGACAGGTTTGGACACTAAACAATAAAAATGCCCGTACAACTGCACGCCCACGTTCAACCCTGATAGCACGGCTGACTGGCGCAGGTAACTGTTGTGAAACCCACAGTGGGATGGCAATTTGCCAAGACGGATTTTTGACCGGTCTCATCTCAAGAAAAGGGGTTTTTGACCACCCTTGCCCATTTAACTTTTTGTCCTATAATTTGGAAATCGATTTTTCACCGTACCTTACAAAATCGCGTATATCTGATGAAAAATCGAGATAGCCCAATAATCCGTATGATTTTCTGAAAAAAGCTCTTTAAATTTGCTAAAAATTGTTCCGAAAAAACAGACCTCTATCTCCTTCCTTCTTGGTGAAAATGCCGAAATTAGCCTATTTTCGCTAAAAGAAAACAAAATTTCGCTAAGTTGATGACGTCATAGTGACGTGAAAATGACGTCACCAGAACTTCTATTATAGCCCATAAATATTTTCCCATCTTAGATCAACAAACCTGACCTCGATCATGGTTTCTACCATTTCCCGTTCTTGACATCTCGGCTTTCCAAATTTGCTCCCAATTATCATGATATTATAATATATTATTATGCTTATATCACCCTGTGACACTCAAATCTCTAACTTATACCCCTGGCCAGTCTTTTTTATTACCGCGGGGGGTTACCGCCCTGGCCAGGGCGGGAATTCTATCACCCTGTGACATTCAAATCTCTAACTTATACCCCTGGCCAGTTTTCTTTTTACCGCGGGGGGTTACCGCCCTGGCCAGGGCGGGAATTACTTATGCATTTCATACAGATTTGGCGCCGATTAAATTATGCAGGTTTGACGTCTTTTCATGAATGTTTGGCGCTGTTTTAATGCAGGTGCAACGCCACTCCAATGCGGGTTTGGCGCCGGTTTCATGCAGGTTTAGCATGTTCAATTCTATGCCCCATGACTCTTCATAATAATAATAAATAATGGTTACCGGTGGTATTTGGTAAATAACGTACTTCATCATTGTTACCGGTGGTAGCTAACGTACGTTACCATGGTTACCGGTGGTAACTTAGGTGGGTTACCATGGTTACCGATGGTAACTAACGTGGGTTATCATGGTAAACGTTGGTCACTGGTCACTTACGTAGTAACGTATGTTACTATGGTTACCAATGGGAGCTAACGGACGTTACCATGGTTACCGGTGGTCCCTAACGGACGTTACCATGGCTAACGGTGGTAACTAACCTGCATTGGAATGGCGTTGCACCTGCATTGAAACATCGCCAAACATGCATGAAACGACGTCAAACCTGCATAATTTAATCGGCGCCAAATCTGTATGAAATGCATAAGTAATATTGAGATAGCATCCGAGGTGCATTGGACCAGCGCTGCACCCGCGCTAAACCAGCACTGGACCTGCACCAAACCGGCGCTAGACCTGCATTAGAGTGGCACTAGACTGGCACAAGACCTGCATTAAACCAGCGCTAGACCTGCATTGCACCAGCGCTGTACCCGCGCTCAACCGGCGCTGGACCTGCACCAAACCGGCGCTAGACTTGCATTAGAGTGGCACAGGACCTGCATTAGACTGGCGCTGGCCCCGCCAAACCGGCGCTAAACTTGCACAAAACCGGCTAAACCTGCATTAGACCTGCACTAGACTGGCGTTAGACCTGCATTAAACCGGCGCTAGACCTGCATTAGACTGGCGCTAGACGGATCTATGCCCCTGATGTCTCCTGGATCACCAGACCTACTAGCATCTTCTGATCCTACCTGACCTACTGGCGTCTCCTGATCCTACCTGACCTGCTGGCAATCGGACTGATCCTATTCCCATTGGAAACTGGCGTCTCCTGATCCTACCTGAGCCTCCTATCCTACCTGACGTACTGGTATCTCCTGATCCCACCTTACCTATCGTCTCCTGATCCTACCTGACCTATGCCTGGCGTCTCATGATCCTACCTGACCCACTACAGCTGGCGTCTCCTGATCCTACCTGAGCATCACGTGATCCTACCTGACCTAATGGCATCTTCTGATCCTACCGTACCTACTGGTGACTGCTATCCTACTTGATCTACTGGCGTCTCCGGTTCCTACCTGACCTATAACTGGCGTCTCCTGATCCTACCTTATGACCCAGCTGGTACTTCTGGTCTGACCACCTGACCTTTATGGCAACCCACTGGCATTCTGACGTGATTTTCTGGCCGGATACCCTCTTACATGAACCAAAGGCTGACTAGACCCTTGCCGGCATCCTTTTCAGACTCACTTCTCCCAGTGTTAATTGCTCAATTTTGACTTCACAGGACAGTAGGACACGCTTCATCAACAAGTCGACTCTCGCAAGAAGCTGGTGGCACTTGCCTGTCCCTTTGCCACACAGATGACTTTTGACAGCTCATGAAAGATATGCTGAACATCAATAATCAAGCCTTGCTGACTGATGAAGCCTTTATCATTGCTTGGTGACTAAGTGCCTACAAACTGGTCTTCTGGTGATCATTGTGGCTGACCTTGGTCAATCATAATTTAAGAAAGAATGCTAAATTGCTCTCAACTGGCCGACCTTCATCTGGCGACCTTCACCTGGTGCCTTGTTGGTCCTTTCTTGCCCCCTTGTGACTCCCTGCAACACTTCTCTGGCCCTCTGGTGACACTAGTCTGACCTCCTCATGAAGCCTTATCTCGCCCTGAGATGTGATGTAACACTTGGTGAATCCTTGGCCCTTCGTAATCCGGCCCTGGAGAACCAAGGACGACCTTTTGAAGGATCCTCGGGTCTTGAATAACCCCTACGTGGTAATGAGTGGCCAGAGCGCTCTTGTTTAGACCAGTATGGCCTGATTCGACACCTTTTGATCCTTTTACTGTTCCTCTCTAATCACTGTTGGACCAAGGTCCCGTGCTATCTCATGATTTTCCGTTGTACCTTATCAAAAAGCACTGAGGGCTCTTAAAAAATGCTTCTCAAACGCTAATAAAGTCCTTAAAATAGTGATTTAAGCCATCTGTAATTATTGAAACCATTGAGTATCAATAAGAACATGTAAATAACACAAAATAACACATTGGTGTGAAATGTCCAAAAGTTCAAAAAATCCAAAAAACAAAAAACCAAAAAAAAAACCAAAAAAAACCGAAAAAAACCAAAAAAAACCAAGCCCTACCCCAAATTTGGGATCTTGGGCTTGGTTTTTTTTGGTTTTTTTTGGTTTTTTTTGGGCTACAATCCCCCCAATGTGAGGAGTGCAATAATACAACTTATTTACACGCCTATAAGTACCCTCAAAATTGGCTAATAGTTAATACAGTTAATACAGATAAGGTGAGGAAGTACTTCTAACTTTCTAACAGGAATTTTTTTCCTGCGAACTGGTTGTATTACATATACCCAAAAATTTGACGACAACCCCATGATTCCTCGAAGGATTTAAATCAGTACTTTTTCGCCATATAATTCCGTAATTCCTTGGTAGGTATACTTATTGCTTTATTGGTTTTTGACAACCTACCAGTACATCACTTTCGTATCTTCCCTTTTTGCCCAAATGAGCTTTAACGCTCTTTGCAATAGAATGAATAATCTCAAATTCAGAAAAAAGAAAACCAGACAAATCAATGAGCTGAGTGATTCAGAGAAAGCACTTTCTATGGTTTTCTTTTCTTGCTACAATGTAAGTTTTGTTATTTCAATGATTGCATAATATCGCGATTTGTTCAATAGAAATACAGTAGGTAAATCTTATACAGTAAATGCTTCAGGTACATAAATTTGTTATCATAGTGACACACTAGTTTCCTCCATCCCTTTTTATCCATAGAATAACCTTCTAGAGTTAAGAGACTGGGTTGATTCAAAATTGCAGCACGGATGGAGCATAATTTCCAGAGATAAGAAGATTGAAGAGAAATTAAAGCAGTTTTCAACCTTATTCTTACTTCTGGTAAGCCGTCTATCCAATAATATGATTGTTCCGATTGCAATAATAGGCATTATCGATCAATCACCAATTATTTACCTGAAGTTTTTCGTTATAACTTAGGCTGAAACATTTATAATGTGCTCATTCTGCATAGCCTAGCGTATATTTTGTATAGTTCTGGAAGACCTTGAGTTCTCATTTACAGCAAAGGAGCAATTTTTGGCCCTTTGCAAGGTGCTAATTTAAAGGTTTTATTTGGTGATAACTCGAAGCGAAAGAGGTACGACGTCAAAACCACGTTCTACCCCCATAATGCTCATTCTGCATAGCCTAGTGTATTTGTTTAGTTCTGTAAGACCTTCAGTTCTTATTTATGACAAAGGGGCAATTTTGGTCATATGCTGGGGGTTAAAAGGGGTTTTTTGGCGATAACTTGAGAACGGAAAGAGGTACGACCTCATAATCTCGTTCTACCCCCCATAATGCGCTCATTCTGCATAGCCTAGTATATTTGTTTAATTCTGTAAGACCTTCAGTTCTTATTTATGAAAAAAGGGTAATTTCGGCCATTCGTAGGGCTAAAAAGGGGTTTTTTGGCGATAACTCGAGAACGGAAAGAGGTACGGCCTCAAAACCACGTTCTACCCCCCATAATGTGCTCATTCTGCATAGCCTAGTGTATTTGTTTAGTTCTGTAAGACCTTCAGTTCTTATTTACGACAAAGGGGCAGTTTTGGTCATATGCGTAGGGATAAAAAGGGTTTTTTTGGCGATAACTCGTAAACGAAAAGAGGTACGACGTCAAAACCACGTTCTACCCCCCATAATGTGCTCATTCTGCATAGCCTAGTGTATTTGTTTAGTTCTGTAAGACCTTCAGTTCTTATTTATGACAAAGGGGCAATTTTGGTCATACGCGTAGGGGTAAAGGGTTTTTGGCGATAACTCCAGAACGGAAAGAGGTACGACCTCATAATCACGTTCTAACCCCCATAATGCGCTCATTCTGCATAGCCTAGTATATTTGTTCAATTCTGTAAGACCTTCAGTTCTTATTTATGAAAAAAGGGGTAATTTCGGCCATTCGCGTAGGGCTAAAAAGGGTTTTTTGGCGATAACTCGAGAACGGAAAGAGGTACGGCCTCAAAACCACGTTCTACCCCCCATAATGTGCTCATTCTGCATAGCCTAGTGTATTTGTTTAGTTCTGTAAGACCTTCAGTTCTTATTTGACAAAGGGGCAGTTTTGGTCATAGTAAAAGGGTTTTTTGGCGATAACTCGTGTTGGTAAAACATATGCATAGCCTAGTGTATTTGTTTAGTTCTGTAAGACCTTCAGTTCTTATTTACGACAAAGGGGCAGTTTTGGTCATGAGGGATAAAAAGGGTTTTTTTGGCGATAACTCGTGTAAACGAAAAGAGGTACGACCTCAAAATCACGTTCTACCCCCTATAATGTGCTCATTGTGCATAGTTTTGTGCATTTGTTGAGTTCTGTAATATCTCAATCAGAAGCCGGAGATATGGTCGCTCGAAGTTCATGCCCCTTTTTACGGAGAAAAAGGGGTTCAAAATGGGGGTTCCCCAACTCCGATTTTGGAAAGTTTTTTTTTGGTGTATCTCGGACCTATGAACTACCGAAAAACGTTCTCAGACCTAGTGTACTATTTACTTCACACTGTGTTACAGATCAGGGCATATACGACCCTAATTATCAGGAATATGTGATGTATACTTGGCCTCTAAAACCTATGTCATGCAGGAATGAAGTCTCTGTTCAACGTTCTGAGCACTAAACCCAATCTGAACAAGCTGACAGTCTACACATCCCTTCTTACTGTGAGAGATGGTATCAGCACGTGGAGACAGGAGTGCCCTGATCCTTGCACGCCTTGGTAGACAGAAGAATACAGACTAGAGAATACAAAAAGTTCAGAAGTACCAAAAGACAGCACACACACACACACACACACACCCATGACCCTTTCAATTCTTGTTATATGATTCATAATTATAATCTGGGCTTGTGGGTGTCAACCCCCATAATATTTTTCTAAACCAACGTGGTTCACTTTGTTCAACATGGTTTCACAAGGTTACAAACTGCAGTTCAATGTTTTGGTGTTAGTCTTTCTTTGAAATTTTCAGAATCCACTGCATGTATTTTGTATGATCAAATGATTTTGAGTGATTTTTATCGTGATTTATAATGAAGAAATTTGATATGATTTTAATCAATTTAATGAAAATTTTGTAAGTTGTCAGACTGATTTTTAGATTGATTTTTAGATTATTTATAAATCGTTACTGTTAGATTTTTAAAACCTTTTAAAATTTTGATACTAAGTGGCCGATGAGTGGTTTCTCCTACTGGTTATAAACTTTGGTGTTTATTTGAATCACCCATAAGATGAGATACTTTTTTGACTTTTGTGATGTATTTTGAGTTTCAATATCAGCGTCAATTTAATCAGGACGAGTAGACAGAAGGTTGTTTATCTTCGAATTGTAACAAAAAACAGCACATTCTTGTGACACACACCATGAATATATCATTTCATCATAGTCATACATTCTGAAGTTTGTTGGTGTCCCCCATGAACATACAACTTGGTTTACTTTTATTCATATCACTAGCTCTTATCTTAAAACCGCATCTGCAGTTAAATAATTGGATTAAATTAATTTTTGAAATGCCCAGAATATATTATGCATTGTGTATCAAATGCTATTAATGATTTTTAATGATTTATAATGAAGATATTTGACACAGCAATTGGCAATCAAATTAATGAAAATTCTTGAAGTTGTCGCATCATTTCAGATTATTTATAATGACGTACGTGAGCTAAGTAGGATAGAGTTTTTTCAAACCTTAAAAAATTTCGGGGGAAATCCCCTTAAAATTTCCCCCCGTTTTTAATTTTCGCCACTTTTAAAAAAATTTTTGGTTTATTTTCCAATAAAAGTTTAAATTCCCTTTGTGATGTTTTTTATTTCGAATGTTTTTTTAAAATTTAGGCCAACAAAAGAAAAAAAAACGGGCCGCTTTCAGGGGGACGGAATTTACGGACCCAAAAATTTTCGCCGCGGGGTTTAACATTCGTTCGGCCGCCACGTTGGGGCCTTTCCCGGAAGGCTTTCTGGGGAGCCGGATAGGGGGTTGGGTTTAATTTTTAATTTTTCCGGATAAAATTTAAAAGTTACCAAATTTTGGGTCAAATTTTGGCCCCAAAGGCGGTGTTTCCTTTACCTTCTTTTTAAAATTATTTTGTTCCCAAAAAAATCCGCTTTAAATTTTTCACCGATTTTTGCCGTTTTTTAAATCCGGCCTTTTTCATCCACCCCATTTTTTGTGGAAGAGCCCAAAAAGTTCCCCAGTTGGCCCAGCGATCCTGGCAGCCAAAACACCTCAAACAGACGGCATACAGTGATCACTTGTAGTTGTGGGCGACGGTATATTGGTGAGACTTGTCGTGCTCTTCGAACACGGTTTGAAGAACATGAAGACAAGTGGAAACTGGTATAACCGAAGTTGAAAACACTTGGCGGCAAATCCAAGTTGCCAAATTACGTTTGAGGACTGTGATATACTAACGTTTGAAAGCAAAATGTTTAAACGAAAAATTAAAGAAAGCTTATATATTCAGGAATACGATGATGGATTGATGGAACATTAATTAATGATAAACTGAAATCAGTACCGTTATTCTTATTCAATTTACCAACATATCAAGACCAACTGAAGGGCAGAATTTTCCCCAGCTATTGACAAGGTCAAGACACAGAGCCACTGAGCAACAGAGTGTCGGTATGCAGTGACGTATTGACAAGCATAGGGTTTGAGCGGGAACTCTCTCTCTACTAGCTCACGTACGTCATTACGTCACCGTGTACTGAGTACAGTGCTCGTGCCTTGACATTGCCAATTGCTGTGTATATTGTATAATGTATATTGTACTCACATAATAGCAGAGAGTAGATTGCCGTATAATATATTCAGTGCATTTTCTAATAAATTAATTTAATCCAATTATTTATAGATTTAGTTAAGATAAGAGCTTAGTGATATGAATATGTTGCGTGTCAGTTGTATGTTCTAACCAATAAACTTCTCAGAATGTATGACTATGATGAATGATATATTCATTGAAATATCACAAGAACACGACGTTTTAATTGTTACAATTGAAGATGTTCGTAACCACTCTACTCGTCCTATTTCTGATTAAATTGACGAAGAAATCCCTATTCTACACACCAATATCAGCGTGTTTTTACTACATCTGATTGTTTCTGCGGACGTGTCCTTCAAGTTTGTAATACAAAACTCACTGAGTTTTGATTATTGATTTTATAATCGAGCACATGATAAGAATTTTGGCCTTGTAAAGTTGTAAAAAGCTAAAAGGTACCTCAAAATAAAAGTTTAAGCTGCATGGATGTAACAATGTTTTCAATATTGATATTCATGTTAAAGTATCTGTTGATTTTAATTATTTGCAATGTTATTAAACTTATCCACATTTTAGAAAAGTTTCACTTAAAAAACACTGTGCTAGGCTGTGTAGATGTCACATGGTTGCTTGATACACCACAGTAAGCGTGTGTTGCGATGGACACGTTCCCTTCCCAGTATTCGTCACCATGGTAACCTTGGTAATCTCCATGGTAACACCAACAGTCTCCATGGTAACAGTCGCCATGGTAACAGTCTCTGGAATGTCTGTCGTCATGAAAACACCAGGAACTCTCGTGTGCAGGGTGGTAGACGGTATGTCTCCTCTAGTCAGCAGTCAGCTGCCAACCAACTCTTCCCTTCGACTTCCTTTTACAGGTTGATATTATCACCAGAAAATACTTATGTCACATCATCGTGTGTAATTTGTTTCCAATTTCCCCTCGTGATACCTATCTTATTTTCGATATCATCTCAAATTTTCTCACCTGACACCGGCTAGAATTTCTTACATTTCTTCAAGTTTTCGATAAGACTTTTCTTCGGATTTCACCTGACCTTCGATTCTTTACCCTCGAAAGCCTAACTTCTTTTTTATTATAAAAGTATAGAATTAAGATTTTTGACTCAGATTGATATCTCATTTATGCCAGTGATAAGCGTTCCTTTTACAGGATAACACCCTCCACTGTATGTGAAGTGCAGTCACAAGACGTCAAAGCTGCCTCTCTCACCAAGGCTCTCTACATCGACTGCTTACCTCCCAGTGAGTTAATATTATGATTATGTGGAAATTGGATGACACGGGACTCCGAGTCCGACATTTTTCAATTCATGGAAAATGGGAATCTACACATGTCCGTAATACTAAGTTAGATGTATTTCGTGGCCTATAATTCCGGTGATTTCAGGTTTGAGTGGGAAGGAAACGTCCACAGAGTTCCACAAGACGTGGAAGAAGGCCTTCCTGGAGTCCTTCTTCTTCACTCCTGAGCACCGCCAAGTGCCGTACCGGAAGAATAGGTGCGTGTTTTAAATCATAGGAAGGGTAAAAAAAGTTTGATATTTTTCATGAATTCGGTTTAATTTTCACTGCTCTTTCAGTCACATAAATCATTAATCCCTTGTAATTGTTAATTCTTAAATTACAGACTTGCACTAAATAATCCCAGGAAGTCTAACGTCGTGATAATGGAGAGTCTGTACTCTAACCTCTTCAAACTCCTCTACTCGAAAGTGGACATGAAGCAGATGGTTGTGGACAGAGAGCCTCACTTCCAGCATCCCTTCTACAGGTCCCTCCCGGGACGGGATCATCCAGATGCTATCCTCATTGACGGGGCACTCAAGTATGTCTTTATTCCTTGTAAGGTATAGTAAGGGGGTTATTCCTTAAAATGGCATCACGTGGGGGAGGAGATCATCCTGATAACATCCGCAATTATGTGGATTATTTGGAGAAAATTAGAATAATTCGAATGGGATCAACTAAGTAATCAAAAACCCATGTTTTAATCTAATTTTATCGATCAATCCACCATTCACCCCCTATTTTAACCTTAGATATCACATTCTTGGCAACTCTCCCGCCTCCCCTCTCTTCTCCCCTGAGGATTGCCAACAAACCCGGGAGTTCCCCTCCAGTGGGATGACATCATATCACCCCTACTTGGGTACGAGCAGGTCTCAATCCCTGACAACATCACGCCGGGTGAGTGGTTTTAAGTGGGAACATCACGACGGTGAAGTAGGAGATATAATTTCTACTTCATTCCGAGAATTTTATCTTAATCCCCTGTACCACTCCCCAGGCCTCAGTTCTGCATCCCTCCCTCGCTACCCCTTCTCACACAACCCCTAACCCCCTGGACCACTCCCCAGGCCTCAGTTCGGCATCCCTCCCTCGCTACCCCTTCTCCCGCAACCCCTTATCCCCTGTACCCCACCGCAGGCTTAAGTTCTGCATCCTTCCCCTCTCACCCCTTCTCTCACGACCCCTAACCCCCTGTACCCCTACCCCGCAGGCCTTAGTTCCGCCTCTCTCCCCCGCTACCCCTTCTCTCGCGTCCTGCTCGACATCGGTGGAGGCGCCGAATGGAGTGACACGGCCCGAGCCCGCGGCATCTACTTCCTCTTCTCCCGTCTAGCTAGCGAGGCTCTGCGAGACGGCTACAGTCCTGGGGACACCTTGGATACACCCCGAGTAGGGGCTTATGTCAGTGGCTCAGGGTATGTCAGTCACTATTTGGAGATATAACACACGATGAATAGTGGGTAGATGAGACTGGTTATCTTTGATACTCAAACAGATATTATCTGGAACTATCTCATATAAATAAGAGTACTTCCTAGAGAGCTAGAGGAGTGGGGAATCAATAGTTATCAATAATATGATAATATATAAGCTCAAAATAAGGGTAATCTCATCAAATCTTTATAGGAATGACCAAAGTTTATCCTGACAGGTACAGTTTCCATGCGGTGTTCTACCAGCTCAACACTCTGGACATGGTGGGAGAGGAGGGGATTAAGAACCTGGCGTGGGGGGCCTCAGTGGATAACACCACCACTAACCTGCAGCCTATGAAGAGAGTGGAACCTGAGAACTTGCTGGGTCCTGCTGTGTTGGAGGAGGTGGTGGAGTTGGTGAAGACGGCACTGTTCTATGATATGCCATTGAGAGGGGACGATGGGGTCAGATTTGAGTGAAAAAACTCTCTGTGGGGAAGATGGAGTGAGGTTTGAGTGAAGACGGCACTGTTCTATGATATGCCAATGAGAGGGGAAGATGGGGTGAAGTTTGAGTGAAGAATGCACTGTTCTATGATATGCCAATGAGAGGGGAGGATGGGGTGAAGTTTGAGTGAAGACGGCACTGTTCTATGATATGCCACTAAAGGAGAGAGGAGGAGTGGGTGAAGTTTGAGTGAAGACTCCGCTGCTGTATGATATGCCATCCACTAAAGGAGCGGAGGATGGGGCAAGGTTTGAGTCATATGCCACTCAGAGGGGATGCTGTGTGGTTCGAGCGGAATTCAGTGTGTTCAATTCGTATGCGGTCATTAACTTGGATTGAATATGCTACAAGGTGGTTAACGAACTATTGAAAAAGTAAAAGGGGTCAAGACTTACGAACCACTTGCAGTTTTTGAAGGAAAAGGCTGTTTTAGAGGATCAGGCTGTTCATGGTGATCTGTATTAGGATGGATTTGAAGAGGGTGGTTATTGCTTGATGATTCGTAAGACTTATATGACAGGGAAATCTTAATGATAGTAGCAGAGACCAGTGTGAAACTGCTGTTACTCATGTTACGTTGAGAGTGATTTAATCATTGTCACGAAGTTGTATAATGTGAAATCTTTTTACTTTTCCCTCTTGTTAGGAAGGCAATGTATTGAAATTAGAATGAATATAAGTTATTACATTTTTGAGACGAACTAAAACTGGAGTCAATTGGGGGTGAAATGAACATAATTAATTGAGCTTTTATACTATTTATAATTCACATAGATCGATAATTTACTTTCCAGAAATTAATATTCATCATGAACATTGCATTAATCTTGCAATCTTTTAAAACGTAACAAGAACTTTTTAAATTTAAACTTATTGATTAAAACAAAATTAACTTATATTTCCCCAATCCCCATGCTAACCTGTCCACCTTCCATTTGAGCCCCACAAGTCTCACAATGGACGCCCAGCTTGACCAGCTAGCCCCGGAACAGAAGGAGCAACTCATGGCTATCCAGGTATACGCGATGCAGCGCAAGGAGCTCATGGATAAGATCTTTAACGCAGCAGCCCTGTGTTTTGAGAAGTGTGCACCGGGAGATAAGTTCTCAGCAAAGCTGGACTCTAAAACGGAGACATGTTTCAAGAACTGTGCTGAGAGGTTCCTGGATACGCAGTATTTCATTGTTAATAGGTTGCAGGAGGGTGGCAATAGGAGCTAGGGAGGGTAGCCTCTTTAGGTTAAAATCATTAGGCTACAAAAGCCTTGGTTTCTCACAATGTTTCAGATGATGATGGAACTATAACAAGGCCAGGAGGTCCGAAAACCTTTTCAGTTCATGATATTTTGCTCAAGTTATCCTCGAGTTATCTGATGTTTCGATATGATGAATTTTCTATTGTTTTATATTGATCTGTTTATCTTGGAAGGCTTTATTTATTTATGATCACCTCTACTGTGGTTATTCTGTTGATTTGTAATGATTAGTGATTACTTCATCTAGAATTTAAAAATCTGAATAGCAATTATTTAGATGTTTAGGTGAAACCGTTTCAATATTTAAATTCTGAACACAGTTATCAAACAAATAATAAGATTCTGTTCTACAGAAATCAATTTACAACTGAACAGCAGCTTTTATCATCATCTGCCAAATATTAAACTAAAATAAATTTAATAAGCTTCATAGTGGTCTGTAGACTGAACTATCATAAGTCATAATCATGAATGGGCAACGGGAAATCCGGATCCGTAAAGTTACTGTAATTCAACAACGCAAAATCCTCCTTATAAATCTCGTATAACTCCTCAATCACATCCTTATCTATCTTCATAAACCACTCCCTAGCCCTCTGAGCTGAAGTTTGCTTCCTAGGATCATTAGCACTATCATACGACCCTAAGAGCTCTGCAGTGGAGTGGATATTACTCCAGATCATGTTGGTCATGGTATCTGAGTACTCTAGTGGAACTACCACATCGTACATACTACTGGGGATGCAGAGCACGAAGTGCTGCGGCATAAAGTGAGGGTTGCTAGTTCCCCGGTGTTTCACCAAGAATCTGAGATACTCATCAAAGGTGGGGTACAGGGTCTCCAGGATATCCTTGTCTGTGATACCCCGCATTTCCTTGACGATCGTTTTACCTATCGCTCGTTTGTCACGCCCCTGAGTGGGTTCATCAGAGAGTTTGTCACTATACCCACTCACCATGCGAGTCCAGGGGTTCCTGATAACCGTGAAACTGAACTTCTCCTTGATGACCAGGTCCTTGTTGGACTTACTCGACATTCGGTGAGGGTTGGAAAGAGCACCGTGGACTTTGTACACCTGTGTTCGTTCCAGGGGATGCTTGAGGGTTCCCTCTGCCTGGAGCAGTGCTTCTATCCAGTTAGAACACCCTGACTTTGGAACCCCCGTGAAGACTGTGTTGATCTTCTCGAAGATGTAAGTTTGGTGGGAATGTGTACATTTGTGCCAGTTGTTCGGAGGGTGGTAGGAGTAACCCAGCATGGAGAAAACCTTCTCGACCTGTTGCCGGGTCCAGGTTTGGTTGGGTGGTCGGAGGTGTAAGTTGTCGTTAGTTTTTATGGTCAGATCGAAAGTAGGGCTCGGAGTCGATTCCTTTTCAGCTTCCTCCACTATTGCGGAGTTAGCTTCCTTATCAGATTCCTCAACTGTTGCTGAGTTAGATTCCGTATCATTGTCCTCAACTGTTACTGAATATGATGTAGGGACTGAAGATGAGCTTGTGATGAACTCTAAGTCCTTGGGGTTCTGTTCCTTTTTAGAAGAATCTACTAAATCATAAGATGATTCATAGGGCGAGGATTGTGATTCATGTTGAGAATTAGAGGACTCATGTTGAGAATTCGAAGTCTCTGAGTGGAGTGTGTCTGTCAGTATGATATTGGAAGTAAGGGTGGTACTGCTGGAGAGGTGGAACTTGGGTACGTTAATCAGAACAAGGATAACGGTGGTTACAGCTACCAGGATAATCAGTTCCTTCCTCCGTGCTGTTGAGATGATGCTGTCCATCATACGTCCTGGGGATTGGGATATATGATGATTAATTAGTTGATGAATATTGGAATTCGAAGGGTTGTGCCTTGGAAAACTTTATAAAAATGAATACCGATTAACTTTTTAAAATGATTCATTCGAGCAATAATTGAATATTTTCCGGACAACAAAAAATTTAAGGAATGTCTCGACGTGCCAAGCGCCAACGATGTGTTCTGATAACAGCTTAATTCGTCAGAAAACAACAAAAGAGAAATTAAATCAACTTCTTAATACCTTCATTTAACAATTAAGTTAGCAACAGTACTAATCATAGCTTTCAAAAACTACGAGCAACGTGTCCAACTTCCCATGTAAGCATGAAGTTTAGTTTTAAGGTCAAATTTAAGACAAACGACATGTAATTTAACATTATTCTGGAGCTGTGTGGCAAGTGATCCATTCATAGTTGCCGAACCGCCCTTCTTTCGGCAGGGCGCCCTGCTTTGCCCTGCTTTACGCCCTGCCGAACGATGTCAACCCTGCTTTAGAAGGGCATTTTTGAAAAGGTACCTGACCAGAAAAGGTACCAATTTATATAAATTTAATTAGAAAGTTAGAATTTTATCCAAAAATCCCATCTTTGAGATGTTCGCAAAAGGGCAAAAATGAACTTATCGCCAACAACCACAAACAGTTTAGTTGGTAGAACAACTAAGGGTTTGAAGTGAAGGTGAATATTTGAGATGTATATGGTCAGTTCTAGGCAGAAAAAATTCCCAACTATATTATTTTTGCTAATGCAAGTCAGGTCTTCTTGATTTTGCTCTAAAATTTTTAAAAAAAGTCAAGCCATCGATGACTAAGTTTTGAAATATGAATGATACATAGTTTTCCTTTTATAAATTGTGCTTAGTCAACTGTGTAATTTAAAATCACATAATAAATGTTAATTGCTGTAGATGATTTCAAAATAGTGTCCATTTAACAAGGTAAACTAGAAAAATTGGTTTCAAAAAGGTAGGTACTCATTTCACTGTTCACAAAAATGTATCTATTCAAAAGTTAGACTGGAGCAAATGATTGTCAAAAAGAGAAAATGAGAGATAGGTTCCTGATTGTTTTAAAAAAGGAACTTATTGAACAAGTTACAATAGTGAAAATCATTGTTTTCAAAAAGGTATCTATTTTAGAAGTTACATTATGTAGAAAATGTTTGTTTTCAAAAAGGCACCAATTCCACAAGTTACACTTGAAAAATCATTATTTCAATATAGGTACCTAATTACCTATTTCTCAAGTTACACTGGAGAAAGGGTTTGTTTTCAAAAAGGTGTCTATTTCATAAGTTACACTAGAGAAAATGATAGTTTTCAAAAGGTAACTATTTCAAAAGTTACACCAGAGAAAATGACTGTTTTCAAAAAAGGTACCTATTTCATGGGGTCCTCTAAAGAAATGATTGTTCTCAACAAGGTACCCATTTCAGAAGGTCCTCTAAAGAAAATAATTGTTTTCAAAAAGATACCTATTTCACAAGTTACACTAGAGAAAATCATTGTTTTCAAAAAGGTACCTGGTTTAGAAGTTAACTTATCTAGAAAATGTTTGCTTTCAAAAAGGCACCAATTCCACAAGTTCCACTTGAAAAATCATTGTTTTCAATAAAAGTACCTATTTCTCAAGTTACACTGGAGAAAGCGATTGTTTTCAAAAAGGTACCTATTTCATAAGTTACACTAGAGAAAATGATTGTTTTCCAAAGGTACCTATTTCATAAGGTCCTCTAAAGAAAATGATTGTTTTCAAAAAGGTACCCATTTCACAAGTTACACCAGAGAAATGATTGTTTTCAATCATTGTTTTAAAAAAAGTACCTATTTTAGAAGTTACACTATTTATAAAATGCTTTTTTTTCAAAAAGGCACCAATTCCACGAGTTCCAGTGTTTTCAATAAAGGTACCTATTTCACAAGTTACACTGGAAAAATTGATTGTTTTCAAAATGGTACCCATTTCACAAGGTTCACTAGAGAAAATCATTGTTATCGAAAAGGTACCTATTTCACAAGTTACACTATCTAGAAAATTGTAGTTTTCAAAAAGGTACCTATTTCATGAGTAACACCAGAGAAAATGATTGTTCTCAACAAAGTACCCATTTCACAAGGTCCTCTAAAGAAAATGATTGTTTTCACAAAGTTACCCATTTCACAAGTTTCACTAGAGAAAACCATTGCTTTCAAAAAAGAGGTACCTATTTCAAAAGTTACACTAAAAAGGTACCTAATATTAAATTTCACAAGGTCCTCTCAAGAAAATTATTGTTCTCAAACAGGTACCCATTTCACAAGGTTCACTGGAGAAAATCATTTTTATCGAAACGGTACCTATTTCATAAATTACTCTATCTATAAAATTGTTTTCAAAAAGGTATCGATTGCACAGGTTTGAAGTTCCACTAGAAAAAAAACATTGTTTCAAAAAAAGTACCTTTTTTGGAAGTTACACTGGAGAAAGTGATTGTTTTCAAAAAGGTACCTATTTCATGAGTAACACTAGAGAAAATGATTGTTTTCAGATAGGTACCTATTTCATAAGGTCCTCTAAAGAAAATGATTGTTTTCAAAAAGGTACCCATTTCACAAGTCACACCAGAGAAATGATTGTTTTCAAAAAGGTGCTTATTTCATAAGGTCCTCTAAAGAAATTTCATTGTTTTAAAAAAAGTACCTATTTTAGAAGTTACACTATTTATAAAATGCTTTTTTTTCAAAAAGGCACCAATTTCACGAGTTCCAGTGTTTTCAATAAAGGTACCTATTTCACAAGTTACACTGGAGAAATTGATTGTTTTCAAAACGGTACCCATTTCACAAGGTTCACTAGAGAAAATCATTGTTATCGAAAAGGTACCTATTTCACAAGTTACACTATCTAGAAACTTGTTGTTTTCAAAAAGGTACCTATTTCATGAGTAACACCAGAGAAAATGATTGTTCTCAACAAGGTACCCATTTCACAAGGTCCTCTAAAGAAAATGATTGTTTTCGAAAAGGTACCCATTTCACAAGTTTCACTAGAGAAAACCATTGCTTTCAAAAAAGAGGTACCTATTTCAAAAGTTACACTAAAAAGGTACCTAATATTAAATTTCACAAGGTCCTCTCAAGAAAATTATTGTTCTCAAACAGGTACCCATTTCACAAGGTTCACTGGAGAAAATCATTTTTATCGAAAAGGTACCTATTTCATAAATTACTCTAGAAAAAGGTTGTTTTCAAAAAGGTAACTATTTCACAAGTTACACTGGAGAAATTGATAGTTTTCAAAAAGGTACCTATTTCAAAAGCTACACAGAAAGTGATTGTTCCTAAAAGGTACCCATTTCACAAGGTCCTCTCAAGAAAATTATAGTTCTCAAAAAGGTACCCATTTCACAAGGTTCAGTGGAGAAAATCATTGTTATCGAAAAGGTACCTATTTCACAAGTTACACTATCTATAAAATTGTTTTCAAAAAGATATCGATTGCACAGGTTTGAAGTTCCACTAGAAAAAAAACCATTGTTTCCAAAAAAGTACCTTTTTTGGAAGTTGCACTGGAGAAAGTGATTGTTTTCAAAAAGGTACCTATTTCATGAGTAACACTAGAGAAAATGATTGTTGTCAGATAGGTACCTATTTCATAAGGTCCTCTAAAGAAAATGATTGTTTTCAAATTTCAAAAAGGTACCATTTCCTTTCACTAGAGAAAACCATTGCTTTCAAAAAAGATGTGCCTATTTCATAAGGTCCTCTAAAGAAAATGATTGTTTTCAAAAAGGAGGTACCTATTTCACAAGTTACACTAGAGAAAGTGATTGCTTCTAAAAAGGTACCTATTGATTATCACAAGGTCCTCTCAAGAAAATTATTGTTCTCAAAAAGGTACCCATTTCGCAAGGTTCACTAGAGAAAATCATTGTTATCGAAAAGGTACCTATTTCTTAAGTTACTCTATCTAGAAAATGGTTGTTTTCAAAAAGGTACCTATTTCACAAGTTACACTGGAGAAATTGATTGTTTTCAATAAAGGTACCTATTTCTCAAGTTACACTGGAGAAAGTGATTGTTTTCAATAAAGGTACCTATTTCTCAAGTTACACTGGAGAAAGTGATTGTTTTCAAAAAGGTACCTATTCCACCAGTTTTGAAAAAGGTACGAGTTATATTTTAATCAGACCTCAAAAGGCACCAAAACTAAAGGTTTTTTGGAAAGGTACCTCTTTCTCACTGGAAAAAATGATAAAAAGGACAAAAATGAATTTGGCGTCAAAAGGTACCAAATTTGATTTTTCAAAAGGTACTTAAAAATTGCCCTTCTAAATGCCCTTCTTTGGCCCTAAAATCATGCCCTGCGATGGTTTTTTCAAAGTTCGGCAACTATGGATCCATTACTGGAGAACTAATTCATTATTGGAGGAGTAAGCTTCATCATTCAGTCTACTGCTCATGTGTGAAACTACGGGCTGCGAGATGATATATGCTTATTGCTTGACCTGTTAAGCTGTTAGTCCTTTAGGAAGGCTGTGAAAAGTTACGAGTTGGTGCTACTCAAAATTTAAAAAGTAGAGGAAAGTAGATTTAAAATGGATCCACTAAAATCTACTACAATAAAATATGCCCCCCTGGAATTTAATGTACACTTCAATAATAATATACTGTCTGAACCAAGTCACACGTTAAACCTTTATCAGTATGATCATAATAAAAACCGATCATAAAAACTGTATTCAACTGCTTAAACGATTCAATTTGAAAGACGTCAGTGTGCCAGTTTGTCAGTATGTCAACGTGTCAGTCATCAGTGTGTCACCACAGAAACGCAATTGCCTTGACTAATGAAAGGACAACTCTCCGAATATATCTCCTGTAGTCTACTATTACTATTCTTACTAGAGAGCTTGTACAGTTCAACTAGACACAATATCGGCACGATCTGAATGCGATCTTGTATCGCATTCAGATCGTGTCGATATAATAGTACTAGTAGATAGTACTTAGTAGTAGATAGACGAATACAGACATCACACAATGTGATGCTATCATCACTGAACACTACTTGAAGTAATAGTGATGAAAACGTCGGATGATGAGGAGAAAGTTCGATAAGATTGAACGAATCGAACGTATCCAGATACATTCTTCACAGGCCGTCCATGTTTTTATGCGCCTATTGAATATGCGCTTAGAGCCCAAAAGTTAAGACTTTTCCTCCAAAACAACTAGTAAGCTACTAAATTTAAACAAAAAACTGAACAATAGCAATAATTTAGAGATTTAGCTACCATTGATTCAATCTTGCATCTTTGCAATGCCTTGTTGTAGGAATCAACAAGAAAACCTCTTAAAATGTCGGTGATTTCACCGTGTGTGATGAAGGATTGCGCCTGTATTTACCAAGTACTAAATAAAGCCCTCATGGAGTCGTGACCAATCAGCGTGCGAGTTGACCGTAAACTCGCTCTCTCATTGGTCCTGGCAATCATACCATAACATCACTTTTTCGAGCTATGCCCTAGGCTAGTTTTTTCAAGGGCCCAGGGGCCATATTTTTTCTAGGGGGGGGGCCCTAATTATCCTATTAAAACTTAGAATCAACTGATTTGGCCACATCCTATTTTCAATATCTTTCATAGTACAAACTTCGAATTTTAATTTTTCATAGCCCTAATTATCACTATTTTGCATAAACATACAACTAGAATCAATTGATTTGGCCTGGGATCCTACGGGTTACCTAATGATATACGCCGACTAATGTCAGTATTAGTACAAACTTCGAATAACTTTTGAACAATATTCAGTACTTGAGTAGTACAGTCTAAAGGATTCGTCAAATTAGTGACTATTCAGAAATTTTACGATGAATTCTGTTTTTTTTCAAAAGATTCTTAATTGCCATACTATATTTCTTTACAATTACCATTTGATGCTCTATGCTCTAAACCCTATGTTTGAGGATCTAGGGTTTTGTTGATCATGCCTGAACCTGTAGCAACCCCGATGGATGCAGAGGAGGTCGCCAAGACTGATACCGGTAATTCAAAATTATACGGAATCTTTGCTATGACCAAAATCGTAAAAAAGCTTGCGATTGAAAAGAATGTTTCGTTTTGGTTAAATTTTTCAATATTTGTCAATCAATGTTGTAATATTCTGAAATAAACATGTTTTTCGCTTTCTGGTTGCAATATTTGATTCTAATCACAACTCCTGCCCAGGTGTTGACAAAGCTGACATCGGTAAAGCAGTTGTTGGTATCATCTACCCTCCCCCCGAACTTAGGAACATTGTGGATAAAACAGCTTCCTTTGTTGCCAGGAATGGACCTGACTTTGAGACAAGGTAGGTATCAATACCGTAGAACTCTTGAATGAAATCTATCAGAACTCAATAAAAGTTTCATTTCACGATCGTAGCGGATTTGAAATTTCTGTTCACAATGTTTCATTGAAGCTAGAGGTTTCATTCTATCAGAACTCAATGAAATGTTTTATTAAATTCCGCAACCGTAGCTGGCTCTGAATAGTAAAACCCTGTAACACTCAAAATGAATTTACCAACAGCTCAATTAATATTCCCCGAAACCCACCCATATCCTCCCCATCTCTCATGATGACAACAAACCCACTCAAAACCCACCCTCTCTCTCAGGATCAAAGCAAACCCCACCCAACCCTCAGGATCAAAGCAAACGAGCAGGGTAACCGGAAGTTCAACTTCCTGAAGGAAGGAGACCCTTACCACGCCTACTATCTCCACAAAGTCAAGGACTTCATTGAGGGGAAGGCTCAGGAGCCCACTGCACCCCAGCTACCAACAGGGGCTCCCCAACAACCCAACAAACTACAGGCACTACCGGTAAGTGGGATTATTATTGGGGAACCCCCACCCCAGCAACCCAACAAACTACAGGCACTACCGGTGAGTGAGCTGTGGGATGACTTATTTAAGCATGTTTAGAAACGTTATGCTTCATTGCTTCATGCCTAGTTCACTAATAGAATCATATCTCTGCTATGAATGGTATTTCATGACACTTCAGCTGAAGTGTCATGTGGCGCGGGGTCAAGATTTTTAAAGTGAGCTGTGAGAGGGGGTCATGCTAGCATAGACCATTTCAGAGCATTTCTTTAGCTCCTAAACATGTTCTTATGGTAATTGGGTTCACATTATATGTTTAGAATCATAATATGACTTGAAAAATTCACAGAAAAAATTTTTTGGGCCTTTTTTGAAGGATTTTTCATCCCCCGAACGAGAGGCTGATGCCAGAAAAACTTTTTTCTGGAATGTTTTTAATACTTCCATTACTTTCTTTTGTGTTCCAATGGAAAGCACACTGTCTAAAGCACCAGAAACTTTTTAAATTGTGCGAAAATATGTCCATTTTTAGCACCAGAAACTTTTTAAATTGTGCGAAGTTATGTCCATTTTTAGGTCAATTTTTCAGCAAAACGTAAATATTCCTGGGAGAATTTCATCAAAATAGGAAAAAATTATCATTATTTTTGGATTTTTTTCAATTTCATCTACAATGACCGTTTTATTATGATTTCTTATTGATAAACATGTGTGCCATATCATTTTGAGATACTTTATGGTGGATAAATTGCCAAAATTGATCTTTTAGAGACCAAAATCGACTCCAAAAATTTGCTAAAAATGGCTCAAATTTCACCCGATTTTATGACTTTGGAATTTTTCCTGGGGAGGGCCAGAAGTGGCCATAAGCTACCGAAGTTGCATCTAGAGCGAAATTTTCTCATCTTTAAGATGGAACCATGCAATATGGCGCACTATTGTGCGCTAACAACGATTTTTGCTCTTTTATGCCCAAAAAATTTACTAAAAATGACAAAATTTAAATTTGCTGGCAAATTTTTTTGGTAAAAGATAAATACCTGAGGTCTTTTCTTTAGTCTTGAGTGTTTTCAGAGGGTTAACTCAGAACAAAAACTAAAATTCAACTTCATTCAGCACAATTAGTAGAAAATAATTAAGTATGGCCATTAATTAAGTATGGCCATTATTAGTGAAGAAACATAATAAATTTTATATGTAAAAATCAGATCACTTTCATTAATAATTAAGTATGGCCATTAATTAAGTATGGCCATTATTAGTGAAGAAACATAATAAATTTTATATGTAAAAATCAGATCACTTTCAAGTTCTGTCATTTTGGCAGTTTCAAAGATTTTTAATTGCAGTTTTTTGTATCAAGTCAAGAAATATATCTACAAATTGAGAACATCATTTTTGTTGAGATTAAAGAAACTTCATTTTCGGCCTATGCTAGCATGGTAGGTCACTGTGGCGCATGCACAGGACTCGGCAACATAAACTTGGTGACTTGGTGACAGGAGCGTAGCCAGGGGGGAGGCGACACAGGCGGCAACTCCCCCTTTTTGGACAGATGATATGAAAAATTTGTTCATTTTGATAAAATGAGAGCTTTGAGCCAACAGAATGAAACATTAAACAGGTTTTGAATGTAACTAGCCGCCCCCTTTTCAGAAATCTGGCTACGCCCCTGCTTGGTGATGTTAGCCTCGAACCAGCCACAGGATTAAAATATATAAATAATCAGGACAACACCGAAATTAGATGATATTTTCAAGCTACAAGCACCACTAGAATTTAGTGATCATAAAAGTACAGAAAAGAGTTATACGGTACTAATTAATAACTTAATAATCATATGGAGCAAATGAGTGAGTAATTAATAAATACCACGGGCTGAAAGCGTGAACGTGATCTAACAACTCGATAATGACAGACAATTATTATTCTTATAGTGTACAAGGAATCATGTGTATTTCGCTAACGAATGGTTCCATTTTGATGGTTCAACGGGCTCGTGTTAGGTTCACAATGGGTTCTGTAATTTGACCTGCGAGACATTAACGAAAGAATAATAATCATTGTTCTCAATGACAAGATTTAATGAATATGATGTTAATATTGTCCGAAAAATTGAATTTCTTCCTTTTCATCTCATGACAACCCAACGTTTAAGGAAAAACGGAGAAAATGAGACAAAATGTCTCGATACTAAAGATTTAATAAAATCATCTAAGTAATAACTGCCTAAATCGAGTATGCTTCACTATCTAAATCTCTCTGACGCATGTCCGCTAGAACAAATTCAAGTTGGCAACTATCATCATAATGCTTGGTGTGAGTGGTAACAAGCTACAGCGTATAATATTGAATATTGATCACGATGAATTCTCCAGCGACGGATGTTAGATATATTTAACTAATACAATATATAAAATACTATCTTAGCATGCATCTCGTGTACAAAGATCAGCCACTTATGACACAAACTCATACAAAAGCATGCAACTTGTAGTAGAGATCAGCCACTTATGACACAAACTCATACAAAAGTTTATTCAAAGAAAGTACGAAGTGACATTGCAGAGCTCAGGAAGTACCGCGGAGGCAGAAATATAGAAGTATAGAGTGGCGCAGTGGCGCATACGGTGTACTTGGTATTAAATTGTGTGTTGTCATGGTAACGTGATATCGGTCCTCTTCTTGTCAATCGGGATATACAGGTGATAACACTGATAATTATAGGAGATGTAATCTAAGACGAGTATGCGGGGGGGGATCAGGTACTAAGTGCATGACACAGGGTGTACTAACTGAATTTTTCTGAAAATTTTAAAACATGACCACCCACCCCTACACTTGGTACATTATACTAACTCTTTTTTGAGCTAAAAATCGAGGACCACCCCTTAATTACATTAATTAAAGTTTAAATTGGTACCTTGTGGGGAACTACGAGTCAAACTTACCTATAGGTAATTCAGAAGTGCAATAGGTACTGAATAGAAAACACTATAATATCATAATTTCGATGCAGTTGAGTAAGAAGAAGTATAGAAAACTTTAAAATTAGTTATTAAAGTTTCATTTGATTACTAATTATTAATTTAATTATGTATATAATATTAATCACAATATGTTAATTGTTAAATGATGCTATTTTTATTGCCTTCAAACAATTTGATCAATTATCAAGTGAACGGGCCATCCATAAAGGACGTCCGCAAAGAGGGGGGGGGGGGGGGAGTCTGGCCAATGCGGACGTTTGCGGACGTAGGGGGAGGGGGCGTTTGGCCAAATGCGGACGTCCGCATTTATGTGAAAAATTTTGGTCGAATTGGGTGTTTTTCACTTGAAAATAGACGATTTTTCCAGGATTTTGGCTTATATTTTCGGTATTGAGTAAAAATAATAAAGTTGATTTTGTTACCTTATTTGAAAAAAGGGCATAAAGATAATGACACAAAAGATTTTCAGTGAAAATGCGGACGTCCGCAGGGGGTATTTCAGGTTGCGGACGTTTGCGGACAAGGGGGAGGGAAGGGTCTGAAATAGCCGAAATTTTGCGGACGTCCTTATGGATGGCCTTTCTACCCCTATTGTGAATACTGAATAGGTATGATTGCCAATCAAACTCGACAAAATCTAACATATATTTGTATAATTTTTTAAATCTTTATTTTTTGTAATGTACCAAATTAAGAATCGTTCATTGCCGGTCGTTGTACCTACCTATACATCTGGAAATTTCTATCGAAGTAATTTTCGGCTAAGTACCCGTGATCAATCAACTAAAATTTTCTAATCAATCAATCAAACTAAAATTTTGTTGTTTTCGACTAACCATGTGATATATCCCTTACAGCACAATAAGGCCTAGTATGAAGTATCCGACTCAAGAGAGAACAATGGATTGGTTTAAATCTGGTCACAAAATGACTGGGTGATTTCAATCATTAAAATTTTATAACCAACTTTTTACTTTTTGAGTCAGAAAAATGTAAAGGACCGTAAAATATATTTAAAAAAGTCCTTGGCTATCAAATTTAGTACACTGTACTAACATTTTGGATACAAAATTGTAGGTCACCAATTAATTTAGTACACTGTGCGTACTAACTGTTTGGTACAAAAAACTTCAAGGACCACCCAACTTAGCAGTACACAATGACTAACTGTATTTCACACTCGGCCGAGACCCACCCACCCACACCCTGTGTCATGCACTTAGTACCTGATCCCCCCCCGGAGTATGTCATATGATTCACGCATGAAGTGGAGGCCTTGCTATTGTAGATTAGAAGCGTTGGAAGTATCGGATAAATCCACTGTACAATATGCCCCATATGCCCCATATGGTGTATTGAAGTTTGTACTTTGTCCAATAATGAAGGGTGGCTAATTTGAATTTAGACCCATAGAGCATGTCGATGAAAGTGTTAACTTTTATCTTTCAAAATGGCTTAAAAGATCGTCAAATGTCGGGAAAATATAAGCAAATTCTTGATGGACGAAAATAATGGTTGCAATGTGTGAGACGTGGGGTAGGTGTCTTTGAAATCGAACAAACGAAAACAAATTAAAAACCGTAGAGAATGATCAAATTAATCAACAGCCTGTAGATTGCTGTACATTACATAAATGTTTGAAATGCACATTGAACCCTACTAACGTCACAGACTATAGTGATGGAATGAAACGGTGTACACTCAACACATGCCCCCGTGCCACCAAAAGTAAAACTTGCTAGAGACAACCACAAAAAGTGCGATAAGATTAGGTTAAATATAAGGCTTAGAGCTGGTGTTTGATTTCAATGACATATTGTGTTACAAACCCGCTAATGAAGGCGTCCTGAACAATCAGACAAGTAGCAAAAACAAATACAGCATAAATCCGAACCAAAAAGATTGACTCTTACATTTTGATAACTTATTAATCATATAGCAGCAAAATTAAATACAAATTTGCAAATATAGCAACTAATATAGAGTTATTAAGGCTGAGTTGGTTGTGTAACTAATCCTATATTTGTTAGCTGTAAGCATCACCAAATGATGTACACATCACGTTATTAGCAATAAAACATCAGATGTCTCCCTGATATTTGGCGGCAACACCTCATCAGCACACCATTCTAAACCCTGATAATGACGTCACGTTCTACCATGTTGCTGGAACTACCGACCTCATGACGAGTGTCAGAGCCTCACACACACGAACACAAGCAAACTCCTCTTTTCATAGTGTGTAACAGGGGGGCGGGGAAGGAATGGGGAACAAGGTGTGGGAAAGAATGTGGAAGGAAATGGAAAACGGAATGTTGGAAAATAATGGGGGAACGGATTTATTTCTGTCGCCGAACAGAAAGGAGTAATATCTGACAGAAGTTTCTAACTCGAACGAAGCAGTATCGTATAAAGCAAACTCCTCTCTTCATGGTCAGCAAAATTAGGGAACCAAATGCCCAATTTGAATGTAGGAAGTAACGCATAAAATTCAGATATTTGAATTTGGTCACCGAATTTTTGACGAATTTAATATCTATGTATCTTATATAGCTCTACGTAAAATCTCAAATATCAGTAATCTCTGTGTTATGAAAGCCTCACTATAATACGAAGCACAGTGGTTGCATTAGAGAATGACAGGTATTTTATGAATGACTCCTTATTCAGCGAATAAATATGTTTTTGCGTATGTGATTTATGTAATTTACGAATTTATGCAGAATACTGCCACGCAGATATAGTGAAATCGGAAGAGAGAAAAATTGCAAAAACACAAGAAAGTAAAACTCGCAAACACATTAACTTGCAACAGTAGAAATAAGCAGGAAGTCATGGGTCGAAAACGACTGTTTAGTAGGAAAAGTTGGAAAAGTTGAATGATGCGTGAAAGTTTTTAAAGTGAGCTGAGCGATAATCGTCGTCGAAACGAAGCAAAATGGCTGTTTTTGATAAAGCTACCTCAAACATAATTCAAATACAAGAGGATGTTCAAATATGTGTTACTATTTTTCCTGACACGGTGGTTTATTAATTGTTTATTACGCACGGTACAGAGATCAGATTTCACAACAACCCCCCGATTACATATTTCTCGATTAAGTTATCTGTAACCATGTTTTATGTGTTTAAATAAATCCCCCTTATTAGATGCACTCATGTTGCATATGCTTGGGATCAATCACATTGATAGTGATGGGCAAGAGGTGCAATTAAAGTATCGTTTAACTTAGTAATCTGATCATTAAGTATTTGAAATATTGTAATGATTAAGCAAGTTAAATTTCGACCTTAAATGGGTCTTACAATAAATCCAAATGAAAAACAAGAAAATCATAACAAAAATAATGCTTCCAATCTTCATATATAGACCAACTGAAATGTTCAATTTTAGGGCAGTGGAAACTCAGTAAAGAACACGTGTGCCTTAGTTGCACCACTCAAAAACAGGCAAAACACTGTCGTTAGTTATTCATGATCCGGAGCTTCTTATAGTATAACTTACTAATATGCGGGCCATATTACGCTAAGAAATTTAGCATAATATTATTCGTATATGAGCTTCTGAGGAACATTTTGTGCCTTAGGCTTGTTAAAGACCTAATGAATATATATGCATAGGAGGCAACAGTTCATCAATTTATATGCAGGACTAATTTGCTATGATGAATATTAATTCGGTATAGAGTAGGTACTTCTAATGGAGGAACATTTTTGCAGTTCCCAAGAAATTTCTTGCAGTTTGTTAAGCTCATTCAAGCAGACCTAATGAGATATATGCATTTTCTGGAGAGCAACAGTTCAGCAATAGGTTCCAAACGTTTAGAAATTGCGTGTAATTGATATTTCTCCAAGAAACAACTTTCATTTTTCAGTTTACATTTAAAATTCATATTGTACTGCCATGTTTGAGTTGGATGATAAATTGAGAATATCTGACAAAACCAAAGCCCCCAAAAAATGCCTGAAAAAGCACATTTTCTTTTGAAGAAGAAACAAACTGCAGTTTGGACCATAACTTTATTGAATGGCCTGCCTTGAATGCTATGGCACTCGAACAAACTGCAGATTTATCAATTTGATGCAACATCCATGAAATTTGCTCTGAAATCTGAGAAATTTTGCAGTTTGTTTTGCAGTTCCGTGCCTCCAGTTATCTGGTGATGGATTAGTTGTTTGACAGGGTGGATTTCTGATGAGTCATGAGGCAACATGCGACAAGACCCCTCAAACACCGAATACCTTCTGGAGGGTCTAACGTCTGTCGTAGAATCGTTTTGTGTTGGCTGATATGCTGGAATGTCAAAGATTGTCGAATGTTAGATCCCAAGTCAAGTTAGATCCCAACTATAATCGGTTAAAACTACGTTTCATGGAATTAATTCCTCAGGTACCGGCTAAGAAGTTGCCAGTTTACGAGCCCATCATTCTGAAGGACCCCCCTCCAGAGCCCATATACATGCTGGACCCACCCTCCATATCTCCTTTAGAACTGTAAGTACTGGACCCACCCTCCATATCTCCGCTAGAACTGTAAGTACTGGACCCACCCTCCATATCCCCGCTAGAACTGTAAGTACTGGACCCACCCTCCATATCCCCGCTAGAACTGTAAGTGTTTGGTTCGCTTGTAAGTAGAACTTAGTAGAACTCACGATGTTCATTGACTCATGCTAGTAATCATGGTTTCCTTCCCTATGATTAGAAGCATAACGGTATGACATCCTTCCAGAAGTCGAACAGGTAAAAAGACTGGTGAAGTAGAGCCCCTTGCTTTACATGAATTAGAGCCTCTTGCTTTCTTTCATTTGGCTCTTTGTCAAAGCCATTTCAAATGCGCCGCGTTCGCGCGTGAAATTGCTTATTACTAGCAAAATGGGACAAGACAAAGTACCCTAAATTGCTAAAAAGACTAGCAGCGCGCGGTCGAATAGAATGGCTGCGCGCTCCGCGCCGGCCGTTCATGCTGTTTATTTTTGCAAGCTTGTCGGATTTTTTTGGGCGAAAACGTTTTTGGGCTGTACACCCTAGTGAAGTGATTGTTCTTATTTTTACGATTCTTGCGATTCTTTTAATTCTTAAATTTTTCACCTATTTTAAATAAATGATCAAATTTATCAGTCCATCATTGCCCTTTCTTTTTAAATATATCTTAACAAAATATCTGTATGATATTTTCTTTATGTTTATAAGAATAAGAATGGATAATACAGACCAGATCAGGCAAAGTTGGGACTGATCGGCTGAACCAGACGCATAACATTGTCATATTGATGCTGGTAGCCATATTATCCTTATCAGAGAAAATTATACCCAATCCTACCCCAAAAACAATCTAGCAATCTGATATTGTAAAAAGTTGCTACAAACTAGCTAACCATGGTAATTGTTAGAAATATCTAAAATAGATAAAAAGAGTTAAAGTTCAAAAGTTAACTTGCCTTCCCTCACTCTCTATGGCATCCTCCTCTATGGCATTTCAATTTTCACCTTAATAACTTACTTTTCAGCTGATCACTTACATGTGGAATGAAGAATGGCTTTAAAACCAGATACAATGCCTCCAATTACAGCATGTCATTGTGCGGCAATGTTTAATTTATACTGGAGATCGCAGCATTGTGCTCGCCTATATGATTGTAATTTCTCTCTACGTACAGTTAGCAGGGTGGCGCAGTGGAAGCGTGCTGGGCCCATAACCCAGAGGTCGGTGGATCGAAACCACTTCCTGCTAAAATGTTTTTAGTTTTCAGATACGAGACCAGACAGAAATTATTTTCAGCCGATCGAGGCGGTCCACTCGACAAACTGAAGTTTTAATTACTTTTGACTGAGTTTTTTGATGAATAATACTTCCATGATAGGCCATTCTGCGTTCGTCGGAAATCCTTGTGCCATTTCATTTGATGGATTATTTCCATGAAAATAGATATTCTTGCCCCCCCTTCCTCATTTGGTTCCCATGAACCTTGAGATGAGGATCCATTAGTGCTGTCCCATCAGCATTATAATGGTCGATGTTATCGGTACGGTATTCATAGATTATGTGGTTCAAACAGGTAAGGATGTCCTTTTCAGGTCGAGAATATGGCGGTTCCGGTGAAAATCGGAAAAGGGGGACAGGATTTCTAAAGTTTTATATGAAAAATTTTGATAGAAAGATAAAAAGTGTCAGGAGTGGGATTTGAACCCACGCCCACATTCGTGGACCAGAATTCTCATTCGTATGAATGCAAGATTATCTTGAGTCTGGCGCCTTAGACCACTCGGCCATCCTGACATGTCTCTTTTGAAATTTGAAACATCCTGTATCGCTCAGAAAATGGGTTTTATGATATTTGATCTCAGTTTTTGTTAAAGTGACTGATTATTTTTATGGAAATTTGCCATAAATTTTACAATCGAAATGCTACTTATTCATATTTTTATAGCGCTTATCTCCATCCCCTTCTGTTCTAGTATTTCCAATCCTAATTCCTAATACCCTTGTCCCTTGCTCTCATGCTCTCATCCTCTCTTACCGTCAAAATAACACCCTTCAAAACCCCCATCCCACTTCCCAACCCCCAGTGACGTGGTGAAGTTGACAGCCCAGTTCGTTGCAAAGAACGGCAAGTCCTTCCTCCAGACGCTGATCCAGAAGGAGCAGAAGAACTACTTGTTCGACTTCCTGAGACCGCAACACGGTCACTTCCAGTACTTTACCAAGCTGGTCGAACAGTACTCTAAGGTTGGTGCGAGTTAGGTTCTTGTTAGGTTTTTATAACCTCCCAGAACCGGGATATTCGATAATCAGCGTGTTAGATAAAGATCATATGTAGAAGAATGAAGATAATCCCGCGTTTTAACATCTACTCTCAGGATTCAGTGCGGGAACTAAGGATTTCCGACGATGTTAATTAGTTTCCCTTAAATATGGATCGGAAAATGTGAAAGTTTTATGACGATATGCTGTCAAAATAGAAATAACCTGGCTGTAGAACTCTAAAACTGTAGTGATTTAACATTTTTATAACGGATAATCAAGTGTAACAGATAATCTGAACAAATCATGCTGGAGGCGAAAATAAAGTTAATTTGCTGATTAAACTGGGGTACTCTAAATTATGAGTTGCAGTTGGTGTGAGTGTATGTCTGACCGTGTGTTATACTACCCACAGTTGGTTATGTAGCATCCAATCACCGTGCAGTAGGACACAGCTCCAGTGCACTGATTGGCTTAAATCTAAGCACTGTGGGTAAGCTAATATCTTGAAGATAATAGTGTGTCACATACAGTATGTGTTAACCTAGTTTCACGGTTTCTGTAAGTCAGAGGGGGTAACATCTAAACGAAATTACACCACAAGTAAACTAGTGTGTAATAAACAAGCACGTGTGTTTTTCATCAAGCAGTTTGACGAGAGAGAAAATCTAACGTTTTTAACTCCAAAACATACAAAATACGTAGCAAATCTCGGGTGACAATATATTGGGGGCACAGAAGTGCTGCCTCGCTCCTAAAAAGGGCAAATGAGGTCGCAGCGACTTTTGTTGTTGTTGTGAATGAGAACGGCGTGTTGTTATGAAAAGTAGGCGGTTGATTTGCTACGTTAAGTCATGATAATTACGTTATTCTCATCCGCCTATAGGTTTGTGTCCGACATATGAAATGAAAACCGCTCCCTTTGATCTGACGGGATTGAGTTCTTTCGTCCCCGAGATCCACGGAGACTTACGGAAACAGCAGAAGACAGGCTGAAAATGAAATTGACTTAGTGAAAATTAAGACTTTTACGTAATTTAATGTCTCTGTATGAGGGGTTATTAATATTTAATGCTTAAATACGAAGATGTAGCAGCCGAGCAGTGAGACAGGAGACTAGGAACCATCATGTATTACGTAAAGGTAGTTTAGAATTGTCTGAATGGAAATGAAATCTGCATTTATATTATGGGGGGCTTCTTTAAATTTCACAGTGCCACATCTTGCAGGTATTACATTTATATGTGTATGGTTCCTCGAATCTTGACTTTGGAGCGTTGGAAACTAATCAAAATTCAAATTTCAGGTTTTAAAGATTGGGTAAAACGGGGTAAATTTGATTATGCAACAGGGTGATTTAGCCAATATCCTGTTAAATTAACCTTACCTCGCGCAACGAACGCAAACTGTTCATTTATTCCAACCTCGAGCAATCAAACAGTTAAATTAACCCAACCTCGGACAATTGACCTGTTGAATCCGGTTCAATTAACCTTTCGATTCCACAGTTCCTCAGAATCCCCTCAGATTAGAGATCTCAGCTGGAAAGCGTAATATTGCAGATATAACGCAAGGCGTTTCATCAGGTAACTGCGGTAAAGTATATGGGTGATAACATGGAATATATTCAAGTAACCATAAAGAAAATTAGAAGTTCTCTTTCCCCCATCCATACGTTTTGAATGGGAAGTTCATTCATTGCGCGTCCCCCTCTCACTTTAAATGACAAATTACCCTCCTCATCCCCTCGACAAATTACTATAGTGGTGTGACAAGTTCACTTTAAAGCTTTGAGAAGCAATTATAACCCTGTCCCTCCGGCGGCAATGTTTCACATTTTGATCACAGAAATTTAAGAAAATACAGTGAAACTTCAAAGCGAGATGCGGAACATAATTGGAAATGGCAAATGGAAAGTCTGCTAGATCTATGAGCGCTTTGATCATGAAATATGGAAATAGAAGCGAGGAAGTCAAATTAAAAGTGGATGGTTGGTGAAATTAATTATCAAATTTTAAAATAATAGTCGTAGTGGGTGGTAAGATGAACTTATTCATTTACTTTTACGTTGCTAGTTGATGATATTAAATGATACAGAACAGATACTACGGGCGTTTCGCTCGAATGGAAATGTTTTAATAATCATATCACCCCTACATTAAGGGAAGAGTTTCTGTAAATAATAGACTTGTTGATGAAGTTGAAATTATGTTTTGAATTGAATTACCGCCCCCCCCCCCATAATTTTGATGGCTTTTATCCCAATAATTATCATAGTTTTATGATTCTATAGTCTGAATTCTCAATATTCATATGATTTGTTTCGGGAGAGATCTGTGAGGAGCACATCTCTACCCTCATTGTTTTACTGACGAAACACTGTTCAGAAGATCCGGAAGATGGGTGAACCAAGCGTCACGTCATTCAGTGTCACGTGATTTAGTGACTAGTATGTCACGTGATTCTGCGTCACGTGTGTTGCCTAGCGACCGAATAAACGGCTTCATCTCAAAACATTGACATTGAATGCCTAAGTTTGAACTTCAGTGTTTATCGTTCACTGGATTAATCCTAACAAAACGAAGAGTTAGGTGCATTATCTCCCTCTCTTCAGATATTGCTGCCTGAGACTCAGATGCTGGAAAATCTGAAGTTGGAATGCAAGAAACCTGCCACTATTCTTGATAAGGCGATCATTACTGCTGAATGGACTGAAACAAGCCGGTGGTAGAATCACAATTCACAGTTCTCACATTTTCGTTTTCTGAGGATCCTGTTAGAAATACGAATTGAATCCACGGATTCTCTCCTTCTGTGATGTATCTTTCTGTGAATTTCGCTCTATATCCCTTTTGTCTCTTCATCTCTTATAGCTCTGAGAATCTCCCTTTATCACTCTCCCTACTCCCTCTGAGAATGTTTCCAACCCTCCCAGGCGATGTACAAGGTGGAGTGGCTGAAGTACCAGGAGAGAGTGAAGAAGAAGGAGGAGGACGACAGGGAGAAGGAGAGGGTTAGGAGTTATATGATTGTTTCCTTTTTGATAAAACATTGAGACAGGAATCTGCAAATAAAATTTAGATTTAAATTACATGAAAAAAGAAGCCTGCCTCTGTACAACCAAGTTATCTTGTAATCTCTTGCGGTACTGGAGTATTCTACACAAAATGAATTAACTTGCACTCTTCAATTTTCAATAAACTCTTCCTTTTCCAGTGTCGTTCGCAGATTGACTGGCACGACTTCGTTGTGGTAGAGACCATTGACTTTCCAGTGGACGAGGCTGGGGACCTCCCTCCCCCTGTTACTCCTGATGAGCTGGGAGCTCGACTCATTGCCCAGGAGAGATACGAGAGGATGAAGGTGAGTGGGGGTGGATAGTTGGTGTAATGGTATTAAGTCTGGTCAGGGATCGAAAGATCCTGGGTTCGATTCCCTGCCATTCCCACTGAGCTAATAAGTGCTAAGGGTGGAAGATTCCTAAGCGGGAGTTTGTTTAAATGAGCACCTCCTACTTCTGTTACCGCTGATGAATTAGGAGCCTACAACCATAATCAACAATTCCCATGGTTTGATTCCTTTCATTTCTTACTCACTATGATCAAACCCTTCCCCACATAACAGGAGGACCCAGAGAAGAAAATATATCAATTATTGAGAATCAAACTCTCCTAAAATCATCATTCGACATCACTCATAGTCTATGATTAATGATCAAACCCCCACCACTTTTACAGGAGCACTTTTCGATATCACCAAAGTATGACTTAATATTATCAAATTCTACCATCCTCATCACATCACAGGAGCACCCTGAAGAGTTCGTTAACGAGGAAGGAGAAGAGGACGAGGACGGTGATAAGGAAGATAAGGACGCAGAGAACGATACTATGGACGTGGAGATGGAGGTGACAGACGATGAGGAAGAGGAGGAGGAGGAGAAGGTGGAGGAACCGGAGGAGACCCCCAAACCAACCCCTCAGGTATTAGTTGTTATGTGTTGCTAGGTTTTAGGGGTTGCTATGGAAGGGTTTTCAGGTTAGTTGGTTTGCTAGGTTTTAGGGGTTGCTATGGAAGGTGGAGGA
>WFMF01000806.1:0-42033 GCA_011033025.1 Beroe forskalii | reverse complement strand
ACATTCAGGAAAATCAAAACCCAGAAAAATTGAATATTAATGAGGAACTAAGGAATTAAGAATTTAATTCTATGCAATTATTCTAGACAGTGGAGAATATATCTGACATAGTGCTGTGATATTCCGAAAAGCCATTGTTTAAATGAGGAGTAAAAGTTTGTGGATGTTCTAATTGAGAATTACAGGCTGGAAAGCCGAAGCCGAGAGTTGATTAGGCTTGTCAGTTGTCAGTGGTGCAAACCCGTATGTTTCATTGGGGAAATGATGTTGTTAAATTAATGGCTTATTTGGGAGTAATTGGAGTAATTGGGAGTAAATTGGAGGGGATGCTTGAGAAGTTTTGCAATCATTTGGTTAAACTAATCATGTTGAATATGCCTGATGGTGGGGACCACTACAATAAAAACATTACCAAATGAGGTTGTTAGTTGATCTTGAACCCGAGGAATGTGGATGACAGTAAATAGACGAATCTTAGATGTTTTGGAGATCCCATCCTTTTCAATTAATGAATGATGGGTTACAAAATAACTTTGCAAACCTGAGTCGTTTCAAGTAGCTCTCAATGATTCCTATCCTGGTAAGGATGTGCGCAAGTCGCTCCAACACGCCTGATCCGCCAGGCAGCTTGTTGGACCGGTCTGGTATTCCCAGACGGGTTTCTACTGCAGTTATCCTTGCTGACATGTGTCGCAGTCGGTCGGAGCTGCAGACACACGCCATGTCGGTCTGTGCGGCCGAGTTGCGGACACATCCGAATATATCCTTAGGGTCGAACTGGGTTCCGTCAGAGGACTGGTTAACACTGGTCTTCACCCTGAAGAACATGGGTCATTGCAAACTATGTAGAAGTATTAAATTGAAAGAGAGGAACTAATTAACAGTGAAATAAAGCAGTCCTGCAAAAGAAGTTGACCTCGAAGTTGACCTACAAGTTGACCTAGAAGTTGAACTAGAAGTTGACCTAGAAGTTGAACTAGAAGTTGAACTAGAAGTTGACCTAGAAGTTGAGCTAGTAGTTATACTCACGCCACAGACAGTCCTGTGAGAGTACTATTATCAGCCCCCAGGGATTTCCTCTGCTCATCTAACACCCCCTTCTTCAGCCGCCTCAGATACTCCTGGCGCTCTGTTACTATCTTCTCAAACAGGCTGAACTTCGTCTTTATCATCTTAATGCGGGATATCACGGCCTTGGTCCCAATGGTGGTACCCAGGGTGTCCAGTGTACCGTATCCCTGGAAGGTGGGAACAGGGTAAACGTCTGGCATGTCGCACATGGGTACTGGAAGCCCTATCGTGAGTGCCTTTTGTATTTCAAATTTATGATTAAAAATAAATCTATTTCTCTGAAAAAATTATTTTAAGGGAATATTGAATATAAGATGGTGTATCAAATAGAGAATGTTGTGGTGTAAAGTGTGACGATTTGACTGATATTTGAGATTATCTGTGTTTCACAAAAAAAGTTAAATGATGCATCAGCTGAAATAAGATCGTGTTGAAACCAACAAAACATCTAATCACTTTTCTATTATTCTACAATCATTTTCCGACCTTTAACAGATCTTTTGCCCATCTTTTTCCGATCACGCGCAACTCAATTTCCAATCAATCACTCACTTGGACAAACTAAAATCCGCGTACGCGCCGAAGTACGACCGACAGGCCGGCCAGCCGGCCGGGTACGTTACCCGCGCGGGTACGGTGCGCGCGCGCACATGCTTTTGCGCGGAAACATCAACAAATTCGAGACTGCGTGTTCCGTAAAATAAGTGCGCGTCACATTGGCAGTAGATGTTCGAGCTCATAATTGTCACAAAGATGACCAATCAGTCCTCAGTATGCAGATTTTCACAGTTGAGTAGTTGACTGGCAAATTAGGCCAAATCAGCTATGATCAAAAACTTCATCAAAATTTGACACTGGCTACGTCACTGGGGTAGGGGTCACTTTACTGTGAGGTTTGGGTCAGTGGGTCACTCCAGAGAGACTTTTCCGATTCAGCAGTCAGCACGGATATGATTGCATGCATTGTGAAATGCAGTGCGCCGCGAACTGATGAAGAAGTTATTTGGTTACGTGCAAAACAAAAAATATTCTGAAGGAGCAGTTTGAAATTAGGAAAATCCCCATGGCAACGTGGAGCCCCTATATCCCTGCCACATGCTCATTTCCAATTGCCCGCTTTGCATTTTGCTCACAACTGATAACTTTTGCTGATCGTTCGAACGTTTGATTTGAAAATGAAGATGTCAAAGACTTTGAAGAAATTGAAGAAATGTTTCAGGGGCAACAAGAGTGACAGGGTATATATCTACGACGAGGAGGCGGAGGCATATAGGAGGTCGAGGATGGCGAGGTTTTATGGGGCTATCGGGTTCATGCATGTGCCGCGGAGAGAGAAGTATCAGCCGCCTAGAAGTAAGGTTAGGGAGTCTCCACTCCCGCTCGCCTCCTCCAGCACCAGTGTGGAGGGGGAGGAGTGGGAGGTGGAGGGGGTGGAAGTCCTCACTCTCGAGGGGGACTTGCCACCCCGAACAGAGGAGGGGGAGCAGTTGGAGCCCCTCCCGGTCATAATAGCCTGGGAATACCCAGAAGAACAAATGCCTGTTTTTCTGGATTTCCACTATTTTGACCGGGGCTATTAGTTAGGTTTAGGGTACATTTTCATTTTTCATTTGTTCTTAGGTTCATGTCAAATCACACATACTCAGATATTTATGACGACCATACGGTCTGATGTCGTTTGAATTTGTTGAGGCGATTTGAACCTGATAACATATCCTGTGATTATCCATATTTACAACTGTGCTAAGTTCAACGTGACTCGATCGAAATCCAAACATTTATGACGACCAAATGGTCTGATGTCGTTTGATTTTGTTCGGGAAACTTTGGACTTGTGTACATCATATTTTAGGGTATATTTTACTTATCGTGTTTTGGACAACTTAACTTGAACAAAATTCAAACATTTATGACGACCAATTGGTCTGATGTCGTTTGATTTTGTTCGAGAAAAGTTAGATCAGACATTTCATGATGGAAAATAGGGATTGATGAAATGACAATATTTATTATCGATAACCATAATTTGCAGCAAACAGGTAGGTATTAACCATTCCAGGTTTAAGACAAGTGCTTCTCTACTAGTGTCATCAGGTAAAACAACATTTCATTTGTTTTGCATTTCACTTTCAGCACATTTTTCCTGACTTTTCTAGTCATGCTTTGGTTGCAATTAAAGTCATTGATTCTGCCTTTGTTTCATTTTATAGTCTTATGCAAAGTGTTATTATTTTGATTTTAACATCAATTCCATTTCAGGGGACAGGGGCCTATGATCTTTAGGCTATCATCACAACTACCAGCCACACTCGGATGTCACTGCTACAGCCAAACTCAGATGACGACATAATCAGAGTTTGCAGACAGAATCATAATGACGCTTGCGAGGATCCTTCCATCAACGGAGACTAAAAAGATCACAAAGAAGACAGATGACGACTGGGATTCCATCATCAGATCTACGAAGAAGACATCGAATTCATTATTGATTATAATATCCAAATACAGCTGTCATGGCTTTATTAAGTTTTCTTATTACAATACTTTTTAGACTTTCAAACACAATTTAATGAATGACTTTTACTGTCTTCCACATAAATTAATCTGGGGTTATCTGATGAAATGTTAGGGTTTAGGAAAAGGGTCAGATGGTTACCAAAGAGGGTCAATTCTGCACTGATTGGTGTCACTTTAGGTTAGGAGATGGTATAGTGGGTCACTTGAGAGGGTCAATTCTGTGCCGATAGGACAATAACGGATCATGATTTGAGATCTGAACATGCTAAATATTCTAAGGGTAGGTATGCAGATTTTCACAGTTGACTGGCAAATTAAGCCTAATCAGCTATGCAAGGGACTTTTTCAGGGTGTGCAAGGCATAATCGGCATACCCTATGGCTACGTCACTGGTCAATGCTTGACATAGTAAAAGCCACAGATCGAAGAGTGGGAGGAGACAGAGAGAGGGAGGGAGAGATCCCTCCAGGCTCCAGCGGTACAGACATGATGATACTTTGATTAACGGATTCAGACGAAATTCATATAATGTTCTTGTAAAAATTGTGACAGTATTTTATTGAACCTCAACCGGCTTCATGTAAAAATTGTGACGATTTTGTGACAATAATGCCCGAACACCTTCTCCGCATTGGAATAAGAAATGTTCCAGTACCTAATTAAGTAATTAGAAGACCTTATCCCCAAAAATGAACCAAATTTGCCAATGTTCGGTATCCACGCCGGGTTTTTGCAGCCCCCCCCCCCAAACACTTGGTTCCCACTCACGTCTATGGGGCAGCGTGTTAGGTGTTTGTCTAGTTCCACTTCCAGTTCACAGATCCCTTCCAAGGTGTTACACCGCTGCACTGGTTGCGCTGTGAACCGCTGGATGCCAGAGAAGAACCAAGACATGCACTGAAACAGAAAATCAACGTTTGGATTTGATATTTACGTGGTGAATGGCTGTGCGGTCAGTTAAACAATGGATTGTTAAGGACAAGTGCCGTACAGACCGAAAGATACGATCATGAACACGATTGATCGGTAATTGGGAATTGGAGAGTGCGTTTTAAAACGTTTCCTGATATTTTGGCAGCATGAATTGCGTACACGATCGTTCATGGATCGCGTTTGACGCCAATGAACAATGGAACATGATATTTGATATGGTTGAGTTGATCTCAATGTTCCAATAAACAAGGCCCCATACACTCCTGTGTGTGATCACACACGATAGGTAGATTGTGGTAATCAACGAGATGAACCATACGACATAATTCACTGTAGTTATACATCTCATCAGGTATAACGTACCTTATCAGCCCTAATTTGACCGACCCTAAACTGCTAAAGAATCAATTAAAGCAAAAAACGGGTTGGGAAAAGGGGGATAATGGAGGCCGATATTAGGTAATAACTTGCCTGGTAGTTTGACATATCAATGCTATAATCTTCTAGTGTAATCATGATGATAGATTTTGGTTCTATTAATGTACTCAATTAATTAACTCGAGAATAATTTCTTAATCGCCATAGCTAAGAATGTGTAAGCCCATCATTTCCATTATGAGATGATGTTATGTAGTACATATCTACTAACCTTCATAGAACCTAAACCACCTACGTTTGTTCAATGTTGCTCAAAAAAGCGGCAGTTAAATTGCCAAAGTATGGTGTATAAGCTTAAGGTGAATTATCTTGCCACTCATAGCGACCTATATCTACTATCTAGATTAAGCTGTCTAGGGGCATACACTTGTTACGATAATATGATGGGCCTATCCCTAAGCTCCTAATCTCCAACACTTATCAGCAAATACTCAAATAGTGATGTTATCGATACAGAACAAATCCCCCATCTCACCTCCTCAACCAGTTTGTGGAACTCGAATATCTCCTCCAGTTTCCCCTCTTGTGTTTCTCTTCACTCTTCAGAGTCTTCAGATCAGCTTGCAGCATCTTAACGTCCTTCTCTGCTTCTTGAAGCCGACTTATATCCTCAATGCTGAGACCTTCCTCAATACAACGGTTCACACTAGACTCCAAATTCTGTGGGAAGTTTGTCATGAAATTTTATTCAGCAGCAGATTCGTTGTACACATTATTAATTCCCGAGTAAGCCCCTTCCCCCTTCCCCCAGTACGTTCCATGGTACGTAAACCCCTCCCCTTCCAGTAAGTCCCCCGCCCACCTGCAGGTTTAGCCGGTGTTTCTGCAGCGAGGCTTGTCTGCTCTGTACCGTGCTCACGTCATACAGCCCCACGTCCGTTATATCGCTGATTTGAGACCGCAGTTGCCGCAGTTCTTTAGATAACTGAGGGTTAAAAACGTAGAATGTGGGCAGTTATGGAACGTCGCGAAAAATTATAAAAATTCTAGATTTCTAGGGGGTATGATGCAGGCTGATCGATGCTAAATGTGTCAGACTTTCACTGAAAAATGGAAAAGAATTTCCTACTCACATCAAGTCCAGAGTTCCTAAATGTATCAGAGAATGTCCTACTCACATGTTCGGAATTCCGCTTGAACTTGGTGTAAGCTGCCATGCTCTTAGCTTTGTCTTGTCCCTTTTCAGCGAGGTTGTGAACCTGGTGGTGAAGTTCAATGTAAGAATGATTGCCACCCTGGCCAGAGAGGTAACACCCTGGCCAGGGCGGTAACCCCCTGGCCAGGGCGGTAACCCCCTGGCCAGGGCGGTACACCCTGACCAGGGCGGTAACCCCCTGGCCAAGGCGGTACACCCTGACCAGGGCGGTAACCCCCTGGCCAAGGCGGTAACCCCCTGGACAGGGTGGTATCCCCTGGCCAGGGCGGTACCCCTGGGTATACCTGGGCTGAAAGCTTCAAGAACGGAAACGGTCAAAAGTGTAACAGCATAAGCTGAACATTTTCTGAATAATACACCGTTGATTCAGTTTTGATTCCGAGCAACTAGGAAGAAGCCCGGGATGTAATCAGTGACAACACAAAATAAGAGTCAAGAGGGTACCTTGTCCTGTAGAGATGCGAGGTGGGAGAGGGCGTCAGAAATACTGGACAGAGTGTCTTGCATGTCAGGGTAGTCGGCTGCTGTAGCTGTGTACCGCTCTATCAGAATGAGAGTAGAGAGGGGATAAGGAGAGGAAGAGAGAGATTGGGGGAAGAGAGTGACGGGAAAGATAAAGTGGTTTGAATCTTCATTCTCATACAGTGAAGTTTTAAACTGGCTTCTACTCACATGTTTCCCTCGCTAAGGAGTGATTGTATGTGTAAGTTCTTCATGGTTTGAGCTGCTAAGTTCGTATACTTTTCAGCCACTAATTCAACATCACACGTTTCAGCTAGAACGCTTTCAACATCCAGCAGTGGTCGAACTGAGGGGTGGGGTCAACTGGTCAAGCAAAATTTTGAAAAAAATCCCTGTACCATTCAACTCTCTCTTTTCAGAAACCTCCCCCAGAATTTCCAAAATCAGGCAATCTGTGCTCCCCCCTTTCGGTTCCTCACCCCTTAATTTTAAAATGTGACTGTTCATCGAGTTTATATATAAAAGAATTGCCCCAAATTCTCAAAATGGGAACTCAACAAATTGAGTCCCGTGGCTGCGGGCGCTTGCCAGCGCCCCGGTATATAGTTTTCATGATAGGTACCAAAAGCCCAAAGTGCTTACCTAGGTCCTCAAGTCTTTTACCCATAGACTTGCAATCAGAGAGGAACGGTTCAACATTCTGAGGAATTAATAAAGTTTTAAAATTTCTATAATAATTGCAGCTCTTTTATAATAATCGCTAAAAGCATTTCATGACATGTTTTAGGGCATATGTTTGTAAGCAATTCTTATTTAAACAGCGACTTTCCTATGTCACTCAGCTGCCACTAAATTTTCGGTCCATCTCAATTAGATTTACCCACAATGGGCAAATTTGGGTAAAAGGGTAAATATTCGATTTTTCGCCCAACAAACCGCGGCAACATCCCCTCCTATTTTTGCAGTTTGCACCACTGCTTCCAGGGATGAGTGGTATGTGTGTGGTCCAGGAGGATAATTACTTCAATAATCGTCTGGTTACCATGGTAACCAATACTTCTCTAATGATAGCTTAACATACATCATTGCTTTGTCCACGAATAGGTGGTTGGAATGACATCATGACCATAACAGAGAAGAGAGCAGCAATGAGTTGGGGATTATAGGTGCTTTACTTGATAATAGGGGAGAGGAAGGAGTGTGTATGTATGTATGTATTATACATGCAATATGCGCCAGAAAGTGGACTGCTAAGATAACTTCATAAACCTGTTAAAATGCTATGCATAGGTAAAATGTTTTTCCTTCAACTTAAAATAAGGGTAAGAACAGGTTTATTTTCCTTACTCGGACTGCATAGTGACTACTGAGTGAAGATGATAGTTGAGCTCATAAAACATGTTTAAATCACCTAGGTAACAATCTAAAGTTGGTGAACCTCAATCAATAGCCCTTATAACTTGTTATAAAATGGCAGGTGTATTTATCTGAAAGGGTGTGGAAATTGGAAAATTACATCTTTCCTCAGAAGTAGAGATTTGCTTGATCAAATTACCTACAGAATCAAATTGCGAACGGAAAGTCATCGAATCACTGCAACTTAGTACACTGTTTTGAAGATTGAAATAGTTGAATGTATGAATGTATGGAAATATGAATGTATAGATGTATGAAGGTATGAAAATTGAAATGTATAGCAAACGAAATCGCGGGTATCCAAAGCAAATCGGTGATCTCATCGGTGATTGCTTTCCACAAGCATTATCTGTCATAATGAATGCATGTACTGTACCAGGTAACAGGATCTGATTGTATGTTTGTATATTGTATAAGTTTAGTGTATTGTATACGTATCCAATTTCTGAAATCTGATTACGTCAGGACAGTAATGACTCATAGGTTTGATACGTCACATTTGAGAATTGAATCATGCCTGTATACTTTAGTCCTATGATTATAGACCTTGGATTCATATCAACATGTATAATGTATATTGTATACACCTCTTGATGTACACACCTACACACCCACACACATACAGTCTACACACCTACACTGAGGGAAATCACAGCTAAATCAAATTAAAATCCGACCTGTAAATAAACTAATGCTCAATTGAGAAGAACTGACATTAGGTCCTTTAGGTAAACGACGCTTAGCAAATTACTAAATTAGGAGAAGAGAAATTGCGCAAGGAGAAACTAACTCGAGGAGCAAGGATAAAACGCGTTGTTTTTACCATTGAAAGCAACATTCCAAGCAGCAGCCACGCCCAGAGCACTTGCTCTTACTAATAAAACACGTGTAATAAAAACAATAACTGATGGCACTTCGTCTGCTGTAGCATTCCTCTGAATGAGTGGTATGAAATCACAGAGGCAGCACAGGGCAGAAGATGGCAGGAGATGGCGAATATGCGGTGTGATGACGTCATCAACTCCCCATCTTAAACCCTGATAATGACGTCACCAGCTACTTTTCTCACTGCCAATGGATGAAGTAACGCTGCTTGCTACCAGAGCTCAACAGCTGTAGTAGCAGCTGTTTGCATGTCATAAATCTTAACTTCATCACAAAACAGAGGGGCGATGGACATTCTCTACATGTTAATTAGGGTCATTAGGGTGATTAGTCGCAGTAATTACCAGATTAGAGGTGTCTGCTTCTCATTTTAGCGTTTTATTGTTTTATGGAGCGAAAATGAATTTGCTTGAATAACATGTGCCGTAATTTAAAATTTCAAAGAAACAGAGCACATGAAAAGATAAAAGAACATAATAATGATTTTGAAAAAAATCATTAGAACCAGTGAGCTCATCCCATACTATCAAAGTATCAATAATGACTTGACTTGTATGATTTTAAAGTCTAGCTGACGAGTTTTATAATTTAGAATTCCATGATGACGGGACCGCCCAGGTTTTAATAAGTTTATAGTCCTTGTTGATGAAAGAAATCAAAATAAACTTCAATGATCATTGTCGAAATTGGCCGTATTTCTTTCGAAAGCGATCAAATTTGGAATACCAGTTACGTCAATGTTTTATGTTATACTTACTTTATTGGCCCTAATTTATAAACTCAAATGAAACTTTTATCCAACAAACAGTGTTTACTTTTGAACGTCATTTACATAGGCAACTGTTTTCGTTGAAAACTCGGACATTTTATTTTTACACAGACAAATCGAATTTTTTGTGCAACGACTCAGGTATCAACTATCAACCACAACTATGACATTTTCGTCCACTTTTTTGGTACGCCCGGTATTATATAACTTTAGTAATTTTTAATTAAAATTTATATTAAATTTTTTAAAAAACGAAACAACAGTAATTTGAATAGACCTTTTAATGCAAATTATAAACCTTTTTCAATCGAAACACAGTTAAAACACAACTATTCAAACTGCAGCCATTCAAACTAAAAGTCACCATGCGATCGATCAAACGATAGAATTTGTACGCAAAATGCGTACGAAGCATGAAACTTAATATTGCATAATAATGTTTGACACAAATTACTGCTTGAAAATGGAACTTTTACTCATGCAAGGGTAATCATATCACCTGTGGGTCAATACAACGTGTCATGTAGATGATAATATGCTATTTAGTTATTGATAGTGATGATGATCATATGTCAGAGAAAATATATCGAAAATTAGTAATTTTCAAGCGCTAAAATAATGAAGAATGGCTGAATAGAACTTTTAATTCAAATTAAAACTCCTTTGACTTTGGCTAATTCTATAGTAATTTGAATAGACCTTTGTCCCAAACTAAAACCTTTTTCAAAGCGAAAAATAGTTAAAACAGCAACTATTCAAACATACCATAATTTGAAAAACGGCAATCTTTGACCATGCGATAGACTTCTGAACAATCAATTTTGACCAAAGTTTTTTTGGTCATTAGGACGAATCATTGCCTAAAAGATAAAATGGTTGCCGAGTATGTCAAATCATTTTACCGATGAATAATCGCATTTTAAATGCATGAATATCCACTGTTGCCCTGCATATATTTTGTTAAATAATATAACATGCACTGTAATGTAATACAACGTCATCGTGTACGAAGAAATATCCTCCGTACTACGGGGAAAACTCTGCTGCCCTTTGAGGAATTTCGAGTAAATTAGATTAGAAAATTAGCATCATTTAAAAACCGCCTTTTCTTTGTTGTTGAACAACTATAAGGACACATTCCACCATAAAAAATGGAAAATTGAAATTTGAAATTTCTCGGTCGGGGGCCTTTAACTATGGGAAGAGTAATTTCTTTGTTGTATTTTGACTTGGTTGAACTGGTACAAAATAAACTCAAAGTTGATTGCAATAAGTATTGTTGTTGAGTTTAAAAATTAGCAGCACTACTTATTACATCAAATCTGAGACCTGAAGATGTCTTAGACGACGAAATTGATCGTCAGTCAAGAGCACCATAGTTTATCTTGTTCCAGTACAACCGAGTAAAAAGAGAATGGATGAATCATTACTCTCATTGAAGTTTGAACTATGCGACTCTTATTCAACGACCCGTGAAATCAGTAAATTGTAACAATGTAACGTATTGATCTGAAAACATAAAACTATCGGCAAGAAATGAATAAAATGTCTATGAAAACGCTGATAAAAGAAAATAAAGGAACAGCTGGAACCACCATATAAGGGATCAGTAATTCGGTGTATTGCGTGAGGCATAGAATCCTGCAGTATCAACGTTAAAACGTTAACGGCAGTGAAGACAACAGGTATCTGTTTACTTCACATTTAAGTATGTGAGACGTCAGTAACATGATAGGGAGTCACATTACCAGACAGACTTGATATAAAGTGTAGGAGTATTATTAAAATGTAGGAGTATTAAAGTTAAGGAGTATTAAAGATTTCAAGTGTAGGAGTATAAGACGGACTGGTAAAGTGTAAGTGTAGGAGTATAAGCCTGTTTAGAGTTGTGATCAGCGTGACACCTGGCCTTACTGAATATCCAGATGATATGGCCCCTTAAATTAATGTAAGCGCTAGAAGCTGCTACTTGTTTTAGTAGAACCTAACACGTGTAGCTATAAAACCCAATATCACCCAATATACTACAGGTGTTACAACTTACAATGAAGCTCACAAACGAAAAGAACTACGCAACTCCATCAATCCACTACTTTTTATCATAAGAAATAGAAAAAGAAGATATATTATGTCAAATTACACCATGGCAATCAAAATGTCTAATGATATTTAATGTCTAGACGAGCGTCTTACTTGCAAGCATGAAAAAATGAGAAATTACTCGAAGTCTTGTCTTACAACTGCTCCTGCTATCAAATTCTATTCGTCATAAATAATTATCCTATATGAGACGATACTACTTAGCCACCAGTACTGCTTTTAAATATTAAGCCATATTAAGACAACTCAAAGTAAAGATTTTAAACTGATCCTCAAGCAAGCTTCGGCTTAGTACTAGCTCCTACATGTTACGATCATAAATCAAGAAATGGTACAAGGAAAGGAGACCCAATCCTAGCCTAAACAGGATTCCTCCTCAAGTTAGGACACAAAGTGTTTGCGGTAACACGAGAAAGCATCCTGAGAGTAAAAGTGCAGCAGTATCAGCACTGACCGAGCGTTACGTTCTCCCACAGTGCACTAGCATGACAAGCATTTTGTCTACCGTTGTGCACGGTCACGTGACTGCGTCCTGCCTCCCTATTGGTCGGATTAGTCAAGTGACTCAGAGCTCGGCATCTCATTGGTCGAAGTGAGGGTGGAAGCTTGGCACATGAGTCTGCGATGCACGGCATTCCCTGTTGTATGTGCTTGGAGTGGCTAAAAGAATGATAACACAGAGAGAGCTGCCGCTACACTTCCACAGCACTTTTCACAATGTCACTCTTGTTACTTTTCTAGGTCTGTTTCTGTAAACTGCATCTGTAAGGGATGCAGTTAAAAATCCCTACACTGTGTAACGAACATACTCCAAGGTCCAAACCTACAGACACGCAGAATTCAAATAAAGCACTCAAGGTGTCAGCAGTTACTGTCAAGTCCCCAATAATACCAAATACGGAGCCCACCTGGACTACTATTGTCATAAGGAGTCAAAGATATTCTATACTCCTTTTGTGCAGGGTCCTATAGAGACCTTTATTATTGAGACTCTATAACGATACTCTATAGTCTATAGCGCAGTAATATGGTGAGTGGAAGGAGGAACGGAGCTTCATTATTTCAAATATTGCACCCACTATCATGGAAGAGTTGCTGAAGATCGGTCCTATATTCTATGTAAACGCAGAATGTCAAAGAAATTCTTTGCAGGTGTCTGGCTTATGTGGTGGTACTGGCAGAGATAGAAATATGTCTGGTTTATGTGGCAGGTGGTACTGGCTGAGACAACTTTAATTTGTGCGACAACGCAGAACTTTGCGAGGCTATATTAACTTTATATGAAAGTGTGGCTTGCTTTCAGTGTAACAGCGCGTCCAGAAAGAAGTGACATTTTGAGACAATTCAAGGCGCTAGCAACAATACTTCTTAGAAGAATCAACGGAGAGCGACGATGATTCATGATAGTGTGAACAAACGACTGACGATCAGAAGGTTCACTGTGAAAATAAAATGTAATCATGAGACTTGTATAAAACTAATACAACTGATACAACTCATATACAACTTGTATAAAACTTATATACATGACTTTTATACATCGTATAAAACTTATACGACGATCAATCCTTCTGAGGCTACACTTAAAGTGAGAAAAACAACACGTTGCGGACCTAATGAGATCCACGTGAAATGAACGTCTAATAGCTCCTGTGTAAAATCAGAGCACATTAATTCTCCAAAGGAGGAGGAATTAGGAGGGTCACGGTCTGCTAACAATGTGGAGCGTGGCAAGCACAATCTGTTGCCATGGTAACCGTGTGGGACAGGTCACGTGACACAGTTTCATGTCACGTGACCTGCAGTTTCATTGTGTTTTAGTGTTGTCTAGGTCCTGTCTCTTAATGTGTCCAGGTTTACAAATGTTAAATTCGAACTGGTGTCATGTCGCATGGGAGTGACATTCGGATATATTGTACTTGCAGACGAAAACTTCATAGATATCAGACACGCAATTATTTGTAATTACCATCAAGCTATTTCAGTAGGTATTTCAGATCCTGATTATTTAGACTTAAAATGAGTAAGCTCAGAGCTCAATGAAGTGAGAAGCACCGATCAAAAATAACAGAGCAAATAATAATTACAGAATTAATTTACTTCTAATTATGCTCTAATTTGTGCCTTCCTGCTGAAACTCAGCATACATGAATAATACTTTGCGCAAGAATTAACAACATGCACACCAATAACTGCAGAAAGGTATCATCAAGTCTTTATCTCTTAAAGAGTAGGACACCAAGCAACAAAATCCCAAACAAACACATTGACATAATACCAGCACACTTCCTTAATTACAGGCCCAGGTGAACCAGTGCAATCACCATAGCAACCCGGACCAGGAGCCAATGGGAAGGCAGCAGGGTCGATATGTCATTATCTTGCTATAACAGCAGTGTTTGACAAGGAGTGACAGGGATTGTTGATGTATCACTGAAACCAATCACCTTTACCTGGTCACGCAATTAGTGATGACCGTTATACGGTGTTTAAACGAATTACCCCAACACACACTGACTTGAGCATTCATTTGGTGGCATAAGGCGTATTAATAATTAACTATTCATGGATATTGGATAAAATACATGTTGTGTTACACTTAATAAACAGATGTTCTTATCATCTAACTAACCTATAATGCGCATGTAACACAGTACAAACTAAAGACTTACATACTTAAGTAGTAAAATAGACTTACACACAGTAGACTCACACACAGTAGACTTACACACAGTAGACTTACACACAGTAGACTTACACACAGTAGACTTACACACTGTACACTTACACACAGTAGACTTACACACTGTACACTTACACACAACAGACTTACACACAGAAGACTTACACACAGTAGACTCACACACAGTAGACTTACACGCAGTAGACTTACACACTGTACACTCACACACAACAGACTTACACACAGAAGACTTACACACAGTAGACTTACACACTGTACACTTACACACAACAGACTTACACACAGAAGACTTACACACAGTAGACTTGCACACAGTAGATGTATGTAAAATAAAGCAAATTACAAATTGTTTAAAAAATTGTTTACTTACACACAGTAGACTTACACACGGCAGACTTACACACATTAGACTTATACAGTAGAATTACTCACAATAGACTAACACACAGTAGACTACCACAACTTAGACTTACACACAGTAGACTTACACACAGTAGACTTACACACAGTAGACTTACACACAGCAGACTTACACACAGTAGACTTACACACAGTAGACTTACACACAGTAGACTTACACACAGTAGACTTACACACAGTAGACTTACACACAGTAGACTTACACACAGTAGACTTACACAATACACACAGTAGACTTACACACAGTAGACTTACACACAGCAGACTTACACACAGTAGATTTACACACAGTAGACTTACACACAGTAGACTTACACACAGTAGACTTACACACAGTAGACTTACACACAGTAGACTTACACACAGTATACTTACACACAGAAGACTTACACACAGTAGACTTACACACAGCAGACTTACACACAGTAGACTTACACACAGCAGACTTACACCCAGCAGACTTACACACATTTGACTTACGCATCTGAACTTGATCCAGGTGTCATTGTCATAGGAGACATGTCCCCCGACTGAAGTGGGAAGAGAAGAGGCAGGGATGATATGGAGCAGCTCCTCAACTGTGCTGCACAGCACCTGTAATTATCAGTATTACCTACAAGGCAGTTATCACTTTAATTTATACCACTAAGGTACTGTAAGACAAGGGTACAAGGTAAGGGTAAGTTCTTCCTATTCAGGTTCTTAAACTTGTTTTTAGCAGTCAACATGCACGGTTTTAATTTTGGTGCAGTACTTAGAATCTAGATATACAGAGTTGAAATGATTTTTCAGTGGTTAATGTTTATATTTAAACCTCTGTCTTGTAGCCTTTTACTAAATTTCATATACCAAATAATACAGAAGTAACTTGGTAAGAACAAAGAGTAGCTTACCTCTATGCCTAAGTTAGGGTTCACATTTTTGAATTGGAGCAAAGCTTCCTTCTTGTAGTTATGTGTGGTTATTAGGTGGATAACCACAATACAACCAGGAATCGTTGCCTGAGAATATTAATGGTTGGAATGAAAATAACAGTTAACCATTATGGACAGTTACCCAATGTAAATTTGTTTCAAAGTAACCAATAGATAAGATATGAGAGAAGATGCCTTTAGCTACATCATTTAGATCCATGATAAAATTACTATACCTGGAGTTGTCTCAAGAAGACAAATATATCAGTCAATCTCTCAGAGTCAGCATCTGTGGTGTCTACCAGGACCACTATACCTCTGTTCAGAACATTTTTTCTGATGGGGGTAGAGTAAACTGATTTTGCTTTACAATCAATTGTACACCTTGGATGGTGCCTAGGTCACTTTTCAGAAACAGCACTAATTAACATTTTGGGTGCTTTTAGAACAGCAGTGGCAGCAGCCCCAGTGGGTCTGGAGGCTCCAAATTGGCCCACTGGGTGTAACGTAGATCCAATTATTGCCTTAAAATTGAGTTTGTCATATGAACCCCCTTATTAAATAATTTGTGTACTAAAATAAATTATGCATCAGTAAAAAAGTATGATCTCTTGGATAGATGGTAGAAGGTTTTTGTTTCTTTGGTCACTCTTTTATCTGATATAACCGATTGAAAAATTTTGTCAAATGGGCTGGTTAAAACGGTTCAAAATGTTTTCATTTTGTCCATAAAGTCAAAGGTCAGTAGAAAGAACAGCTAAATTAAGGCTAGTAGGGTATTGATATTCTATAAAGTGGAAGACTCGGATCACTTTGGTATGCAATGAGTAACGAATAGGTACATACTTTGGCACAGAAATGAGATAGTTGCAGACAGTTGATATGTCATCATATGTTGGAGATACACCTTTATTTGGAACTGGAAATATCAATAGATCCCTGTCTTCCTTATCTCTTAATCCTGTGAAGTATGGATGAATAATTGACAATGAACGTTCCAATGGATTACAGTATATGTATGACCATGAAGCCAGCTGCTTTCACTATAATGCAGGAATAATATTCAGCTAATAAAATGTGTAAAGTTACTTATGAAATATCATTCAATTTTTCAGCAAAAATTAAAATTTTAAGAATTGAAAACATGAATCAGCTGCAGAAAAGTTGAATACAAACCTGGTAAAATGGCGAAATTGTATAGAAGAACATCAAGAATATCATAGACTCTTCTAAATTCAGATTTGTTCATGGGACAAATCACCAATAACAGTCCATCAGAGCCCTGTCATCAATTTATCTTATCACATTTGTGAAAATGGATACCTAATGAAACATGTGAAATGGTTATCAAGAAGAATAGTTTATGATTTGAAAAATAATATTTGTATTGGTCAGGGTCTCCGATTTGGTATAAAATGACTACAGTTTGATTCTCAGCCATTCCCAAAACTTAAAAGCAGCAACACATTCAGAATGAAGTAAGAGGAATTGTACAGGAGAGTTTGAAGAGGGATTACAATTTGAGCAACCAAGCAAATGATTTATTGGTCATTTAAAAACCACTTGTCAAAAGATTATTTCATCCTCTTGTTTCAATCATTGAAATAGAAAATCGATTTGCTGTAATTTTATATAAGATAAGATAGATAAGATAATAGTTTTGTAATGAATACAACACAAATAGAACAAACTTGCTCTTCATCATCCTTCTTCACGTCATGTACCTCTACAAGGTACTCTCAATATTCAGTTTAAATAATACAATAAGTTGCACTATGATATAGTGCCCTGACAAACATGAGTTTGTTATGAATTAAAAGTTAAGTTTCACCAAAATATATACATAAAAATTAGAATAATTTAAGATTCTGAAAACAAAATTATGGTTAAAAACTAAAAATAAATAGAAAACACAGGAGACATAATAATATAGAGTTACATAATGAGCAACAGTGAAGTAACATGATTTATGCCTCGAGCGAAGCGAGTGGCATAAATTGCATTATTCACCGAAGCCGAAGGCTGAGTTGAATAATGATTTGTTTTCATCGAGGGCGCAGCCCGAGTTGAAAACAATTTATTACTTCGCTGTTGGGGAGTTATGTAACGATATTATTTACCAAGTTTTTCAAACGCAAGAAAACATTTTCTTCACTCTCAGCATATAAATATAACTTTTGTCTTTAGACGGTAGGCTTTACGTGGTGAGCAATACGACTTGTATATCAAAGCTTTGATGTGAGGTTCCGTCTCGGAGTTCCTTTAGGAACTCTTGACACGAAGTGTGAATATAATATTAAATACTGTGAAAATAATAGAAAAACTATGAATTAATATCAAATACTATGAAAATAATACCAAAAACTATGAAAATAATACCAAAAACTATGAAAATAATACCAAAAACTATGAAAATAATACCAAAAACTATGAAAATAATACCGAAAGTGTGAAAATAATATCAAAAGTGTGAAAATAATATCAAAAGTATGAAAAAAACTCAAAAATAACACATCTTACTTAACCGCTATATCCGGCCACGCGGTAAATAATATCAATTACCCATTATGAGCCCATATCCAAAAAATTTAAAATTTCCACACAGACCAATTTTCATGCTTTCTGTGGCCCGCTCGCTTCGCTCGCAAAGGACGACCTGAAAACCAAGCATGTTTCTGGGGGTAAGCCCCCAGAAGCCAAGTCAGACGTTCTATGTAAATGAAATTGACTCGTAATTGACGCCTGATAATGATTTTTACCCTAAATTTAGCCGAATGTCAAGGTGTTGGGCATAGGAAATCTAAGGAAAAATGGATTTCGAATGACAAGCAGGGGTCTTGGGGCGGCAGCCCCCAGAAGCCAGACGTTCTGAGTAAATGAAATTGTCACTTCTTAAGGATTCTTATTTCTTACCCTAATTTTAGCCGAAATTTCAAGGTAACTAACACAAGAAACCTAAAACGAGGTGAATTTGAGATGAAAAGCAGGGGTCTGGGGGCGGCAGCCCCCAGAAGCCAGACGTTCTGAGTAGACAAAATTGTAACCTCATAGTGATTTTTACCCTAATTTTAGCCGAAATTTCAAGGGACATTATGCAAGAAACGTAAGGAGGAATGAATTCCGAATGACAAGCAGGGGTCTGGGGGCGGCAGCCCCCAGAAGCCACACGTTCTGATTAGATGACATTGTAACCTCATAGTGATTGTTACAAGAAACCTAAAACGGAATGAATTTCGAAGTCTTGCAATCTAAATAAGTTGAGCTTTACTGTCCTTTGCCAAAAATTTCCACCGAAATTATGAAATTTCCTCATTTTTCCTAAATTTCCACACAGATATCTGCTGGTCTGCTGCGGTTATTGGCGATGGGATTATGAGAAAAAGTATTAAAACCTTTCCTTTTAGCAATAAAGGGGTTTTCCATAAGATACTTGTTAAATTTTTCCTTGCGTATCAGATAACTGGCATTCCCTTCAATTTTATCAATTATAATATAGTAGTCTCACGACAAGTTTTGACCGATTTAAAGGGTAGTACTATATGCGTAGAGTCGTGTTCTACACGCGTTTTATATCATGTGTCTGTTATGACTTACAACTTTAAATGTAAATCTATGCGACCTTTGTATTTGCGTTACAAAATGTGCATATCTCCGAGGTTTTTGAGCAAACTTGTTTGAAACTTTCAGGATGTTTAGAGCTAGATATAAGCAACATCTCAGTGAAGTTTAGATTCATTTTTGAGCTCCAGAAGCGGAGTTATGACCGAAAAGCCACTTATTAAGCGGTAACTTTAAAACAAAACACCAGTTTATTTGTCATATCTCAATTTCTGGAGGTCAAAAATGTTAGCTACTCCAGGGTTATATTGGTCATATCTTGCCCGTAATACCCTGAAAATTTGATCAAAATTGCTCAAAATACGGCTGAGTTATGCGCTTTTTTGTTTTGTGTAAACAAGCATTTTTTATTATTACCATATAAGGTAATGTGTGCTTGTTGTGTACAGGGTGTGTCGTGTGTACACCGTTCGACTACTATAGTACTTTAGAGGCTCAAACTCACCGCAGAAATATGATTTAGAGCACTCGGCTCAACTTCGCTTCGCCTCGCACTCTAAATCATTTAAATGTCTCCAGCTTCGCTGTCGACATTTAAATATTATATAGAGCCCTGCTCTCGCAGGGCTCTATATTGTCTGCATGTTTGTCTTACGCCTCTAAAGTACATATAAGATACTTCCCAAAAATGATTTTCTAAATGAGAAGATTCTCTCTTAAACTTCTCTAGGTTCACTTTAAAAGATGAAACATTGTCTGATGACTTGACATAAGAAGGTAAAATGTTCCAATACCTTTTAATTCTATCAGGAAGAAATAATTGTCTCAACTTTTGGATATCACTGTCTACTTGAACATTCACTTTACTTACAATCTTGCTACCAGATCTGCTCAAATTGAACACATTCTTACCATAACCAACTTTGCCTGTAACAATCTTAAAGGTTTCTATGAGGTCTCCACGTATACGCCTCTCCCCAAGAGTAGTAAGTTGCATTATTTCCAGTCGCTTGCTGTAGGGAAGGAGGCCAACATCATTGGCAAGACGAGTGAACCTGCGCTGAATTGATTCCAACTCCAAGATTGTTGACCAGTTCCCATGGCAAGCAACGGGGTTCCACAACTGGACACAGTATTCAAGTCTAGGACGGATAATTGATTTATAAACACGAGACAACAACCTGTGATCTCTGTCAATCATGTTCCTAGATACACAACCAATACATTTATTAGTTAATTTAATACAAGTTCTAATATTGTCATCCCAGCCTAAATTTTCACTCACAAACAAGCCTAAATCTTTTTCAATTTTAACATCATCTAATAACACACCATTTAGAAAGTATTGATTATTAGGATTATTGTTACTAGTCAGTTCCCATCCTACGGACGGCGAATGATGGCAGCCGCATGAGCTAACGGCCATATGTCCCTTTGACATTGATTTGACCGATGGAGTTTGGAGGGGAAATTCGAAACTTTAATTTCTGCGAAAAAAGCTTCCCACGCCTAACGGTAACCCAATATTGCCGACAATATTCTCAAAACCTTTACTCATCATAAGCAACTCCATAGCGAAGGAATTTTGAAAAAATTCGAAAATGTATTTTTTCGAAAAAGGGCGTGGCCTCCACGCCCCTTAGGGTGACCCAATAATTCGGACAAAATTCTCAAAACTTTTATTCATCATAAGCAACTCGATGACGAAGGAATATTGAAAAATTCGAAACTATAATTTTTGCACTAATATGGGCATGGCCTCCCACGCTCCTCACGGTGACAAATAATTCGGTCAAAATGCTCAAAATTTTTATTCATCATAAGCAACTCAATGGCGAAGGAATTTTGAAAAATTCGAAAGTTTAATTTTTGCGAAAAAGGGCGTGGCCCCCACGCCCCTCAGGGTGACCAATAATTCGGACAAAATTCTCAAAATTTTTATTCATCATAAGCAACTCGATGGCGAAAAAATTTTGGAAAAATTCGAAACTTTAACTTTTGCGAAAAAAAGGGCGTGGCCCACCATGCCCCTCAGGGTGGCCGAAAAAATCTCATATTATTTTTCTGATTTATTATAAAGTTTTTGCAACACGATGAAAAAAGAATTTCGTTGCCTACTTGAAAACGAATCGCCATAAATAAATAAATAAATAAATATATATTAACAACACGCATTATATATAGTAAGATAGGGTAGATGCATAACTTTACATTTCTCAGTATTAAACTTTAGAAGCCACAATTGTTCCCACTGCTCTAGCTTATGAAGATCTTCATTTATCTGAATCTTATTTCCAGCATTTGCAATTAGTTTTAAATCATCAGCAAATAACATACTCTTGTTCTTAATTTCCTCTGGTAGATCATTAATGAACAGTATAAAAAGTAAGGGTCCCAAAACTGAGCCCTGAGGGACACCACTAAGAATAGCTCTGCTCTTAGAGTAGCAACCTCTGACACTTGTTCTCATTGTTCTACCAGATAAGAAATCCCGTAAAATTTCTAACAAAGACCCTTTTATTCCATAACCCTCAAGTTTAGTTAAAAGTCTATAGTGAGGCACAGAGTCAAAAGCTTTAAGAAAATCAAGGAAGAATAAGTCTACAGGGTAACCTGAGTCAAGCATATCTTAAACAGTATCAAAAGTTTCAAGTAAATTTGAAAGGCATGATTTCCCTTCAATGAAACCATGTTGACCGTTGGAAATATTCTTCTCGACAATACTGAGTAAGTGTTCTCTCAAAAACTTCTCATTAATCTTACACAAAATACAGGTTAAGGAAACAGGCCTATAGTTAAGAGGATCAAGCTTTGAGTCTTTCTTATGTAAAGCTACAACATTTGCTGTTTTCCAGATACTAGGCATTACACATGTTTCAAATACACTTTGCATATATAGCAATGTGGATAGATCTGACAAAGTCACTCTTATTAGCTAAAGAGTGGAGCAGCCTGGGGTGGACATTGTCAGGGCCAAAACTTTTATAAATATTAAGTTGATTTAGTTCATTAAAAACATCTTTTTCTGTTATATTTATATTATATCAAGTTTAGATTCACTACAAACAGACTTGTAACAACCAGGAGGAAGAGGTCCAAGTGGCTCTTCAACGAAAACAGAAGAAAAAGCATCAGCAAAGCATTCAGCTGTCTTGTAATCATTTGAAGTTAAAGAACCAGACTTATCATCCTTCCTCAAAGTCGTGACAATTGATTTAATTTTGCGTATATTTCGAAGATATGCATAAAAGGCTTTAGAGTTATGTTTCAAATTAGCAGTTATTTTCTTTTCATACTGGATCTTAGCTTTAATCTCTAATTCTTCAAAAATTCCCTGCTTATACAAAGTTAAATTTAACTTCTCCAGGTTTCCAATTTCATCAAAGTCACACCATGCTTTATTTTTTGCTCTCATGGCACGTCGAAGAGAGGAATGTCTACCATATACTCATACACATATTACATAGGAGTCAATATTATATAGAAATGAATTGATAGATAAGACTTTGGATTATGCAAAGTGTACAATGATGTCTGAAAAGTAAACATTATCAGTTTTCTTTAGAATAAAATAGAATAAAGGATTTTGATGAATACATCAGCACTGTTCACAGAAATCGATTATCTTAAACCGTCCACTTCTTTTCTTACATTCAAACATTGCTAGCCTTTTTCTGACTCTAGATGTACTCTGTGTGGTGTAATCTGTACAAAGAACGCCAGCGAGCCTAGGCCTAAAATAGTGGCGTAGAACTTAGTCTCATTATAATAGTTAAATGTCGAAAGCACTGTTAGAAAGAAAGCACTTATGTATTTAACTTAATTCAAATTTATTCAAATCGATTTTGTCGAACACAACAGGTTCAAAAGTAGGTCGAAGCGCTATCGAAAGGACATGTATAATTTTACTGGGCCCCAGTCTGGATGGTTTTCACAACAGGAACTATCTTTTCCTCATCACTCTTGAAGATTGAACATGATCTGCAATTTCCAAGCCAAGAAGGGTCTTTATTGAGCCCTTTCTACCTACCTTTTCAACCTACTTTTCGACCTGTTGCTTTCGACCTATGAGCACACATATCAGTAACATGTGACATTTTGTAGCGAAATCTCACCCTGAGAAAATCCATTGAATATTATATTATGTTTCATACGAGATGCTTGTCGTGAACTGAAGTACATGTGGATTAAATTCGACGATAGAAATATCTGATAACATACTCTATTCACTATTGGAAGAAGTTAAACGCAACAATATAATCTGACCTTAGCTTAGTGTAACAATCCTCCAATATTTCAAAACCTATGTTCATTGTTCAAACATGCAAGTACTGGGTACCTGCAAGTACTGGGTACCTGCAAGTACTGGGTACCCAAAGTACTGGGTACCCTGCAAAGTACTGAATACCTGCAAGTACTGGTACCTACAAGTACTGGGTACTTGCAAGTACTGGGTACTTGCAAGTACTGGGTACCTGCAAGTACTGAGTTCCTGCAAGTACTGGGTACCTGCAAGTACTGGGTACCTGCAAGTACTGGGTACCTGCAAGTACTGGGTACCTGCAAGTACTGGGTACCTGCAAGTACTGGGTACCTGCAAGTACTGGGTACCTGCAAGTACTGGGTACCTGCAAGTACTGGGTACCTGCAAGTACTGGGTACCTGCAAGTACTGGGTACCTGCAAGTACTGGGTACCTGCAAGTACTGGGTACCTGCAAGTACTGGTTATGCATGTACTGGCACCTGCAAATTTGGGTACCTGCAAGTACTGGGTACCTGCAAGTACTGGGTACCTGCAAGTACTGGGTACCTGCAAGTACTGGGTACCTGCAAGTACTGGGTACCTGCAAGTACTGGGTACCTGCAAGTACTGGGTACCTGCAAGTACTGGGTACCTGCAAGTACTGGGTACCTGCAAGTACTGGGTACCTGCAAGTACTGGGTACCTGCAAGTACTGGGTACCTGCAAGTACTGGGTACCCTGCAAGTACCGGGTACCTGCAAGGTACTGGGTACCTGCAAGTACTGGGTTCCTGCAAGTACTGGGTACCTGCAAGAGTACTGGGTACCTGCAAGTACTGGGTACCTGCAAGTACTGGGTACCTGCAAGTACTGGGCCTGCAAGTACTGGGTACCTGCAAGTACTGGGTACCTGCAAGTACTGGGTACTCCTGCAAGTACTGGGTACCTGCAAGTACTGGGTACCTGCAAGTACTGGGTACCTGCAAGTACTGGGTACCTGCAAGTACTGGGTACCTGCAAGTACTGGGTACCTGCAAATTGCTGGGTACCTGCAAGTACTGGGTACCTGCAAGTACTGGTACCCACCTGCAAGTACTGGGTACCTGCAAGTACTGGGTACCTGCAAGTACTGGGTACCTGCAAGTACTGGGTACCTGCAAGTACTGGGTACCTGCAAGTACTGGGTACCTGCAAGTACTGGGTACCTGCAAGTACTGGGTACCTGCAAGTACTGGGTACCTGCAAGTACTGGGTACCTGCAAGTACTGGTACCTACAAGTACTGGTACCTGCAAGTACTGGGTACCTGCAAGTACTGGGTACCTGCAAACTGGTACCTGCAAGTACTGGGTACCTGCAAGTACTGGGTACCTGCAAAGTACTGGGTACCTGCAAGTACTGGGTACCTGCAAGTACTGGGTACCTGCAAGTACTGGGTACCTGCAAGTACTGGGTACCTGCAAGTACTGGGTACCTGCAAGTACTGGGTACCTGCAAGTACTGGGTACCTACAAGTACTGGGTACCTGCAAGTACTGGGTACAAATAATAACAATACCCCGCCATAATTATGCAAGGAATTGTTGATATCACAACAATTGATTTTAATGATTTTATTTTGATGATTTACATTATTATTTCATTGGAAATGGAATTAAAAGGATAGCAATTACATATTCACCTGTATATCCGATTTAAAATTTATATTGGACGCCATTCTTGATATGAAGTGAATTGTTATTTTAACCTATCCTGGAATTTCCAGACTCGCTCTTTAAATTATAATGATATTTAATGAAGACTTTTGAAAACACTTTGTGAACGTGAGAAAATTTCATTTGATGAAATAAACAAGTTAATTTGACTTCATTATACTTTTAATGGTGCTGTCGTTTTTGCTGGTTTCATTATGCTACTGGACCTCCAAAACCGTTGGACGGTTGTCGAAGTAGGACATGTTCACGAGGGGGTGAGTGAATTTTCCCAAAAATAATGAAAATTCGGCTTTTTGGCCATATCTCGCAATCTTTTGGTCTTTGACTTTAGGACCAGCTTTCCATCATGGTCCATTACCATTTCCTCCGAAAATTGGGAGCTGAATTGGTGCAGGACCAGAGATATAGCTTAAACTGTTACATTTTGAAACATAACTGACCACAGAATTGACCACAGCCTTTCCAAAATCATGTGATCGTTTCTTCATGAATTGATATGTCAGCTGTCAGCTTAATAGGAAAGGGCCACGTTTTTCGGCCATTTAAGTCCTGATTTCAGTTTATTCGGTTACAAGGTTGCAGTAGAAATAAATTGAGAATAAAAACATAAAAATTGCCCCAATTTTATTCAAATTTCGACTTTTAAAATGTAATTTTCGATTAATTAGTATATTGAGTAAACATTTCCATCCCTCATGGCTTCATTTGTGTTCAAACCGTTACTTTTTGACAGAGTTCATCGTAAGGCAGCAAAATTATTGATTTGGAGCAAAAAATGGTCAAAAATTGGAAATTATATGGTTGAATATCAATAGTGAAAACATTTTAGATTTCATTAGATGGCCAGAAAGGTTGAAAATGTTACAACATTTAAACCTTTGCCCAGAAACTTGGAGTAATTGATAGGACTTCATAGGAACTTTGCGTGATGGAATGGTATGTATAAAATCAACAATTGTGTCTCGAAAATTGCCAAGATGCGCCTTGAGCAGGTTCGTCTACGCCACCTCAAGTATCTGCTAGGCATAAGGCGCAATGCATCCAACTCTTCTGCCTGGGGTGAAACTGGCAGATTTCCACTTCTTATTGATAGCCTGAAGCTCTGCGTCAAATACTTCAAGAGACTGGCTGAGATGGAAGATTCAAACCTTGCCAAGGCAGCATTCAACGAACAGACAAATCTTGGCTCATCATGGTACTCCAACATAAAGTCTATCATCGAAAGTTTTGCGACAGACAGCAATAATCAGTATCAATTGGCAGCTTCTGTTTCGGCCACTCATCTAGCTGAAGCTGCATCTCCCGTATTACCGGTCAAGAACCTTCAGAATCATTTTACTGAAGCATGGAGATTCACCTTGGAGCAATCAAGCAGGCTCTCATTCTACAGAGAAGTCAAGGACAAGATCACGTGGGAGCATTACCTTGACCATGCCCGCAATTTTGAGGACAGGAAATTCACTGCAAGGATTCGCTGTAGTGCCCACATACTCAATATTGAAACTGGGAGGCATTGTCAATCGTTGATAGACTCTTCCGAGCGACGCGCCGCTTGCGTCAGCGGGTCAGACATCGTCTGAAAAGGGAGGCACAAAAACATTCCTAAAGCAGAAAGGATCTGTGACTTCTGCTCATCAAAAGGAATCGACATCTCAGCTATTGTAGACGAAGAACACATCATAGCTTCAGCCTGGGTCCAATCCCCCCCCCCCTGAATTTTTCAACTCCCCCCTTGCCAAAACCTCCCCCCTGAATTTTCAAAATCCTCAATCCCCCCTACCCCCCTTTTGGGCACCCGACCCCTGAATTTCGAAAATTCGACCAACCCCCCACCAAAAATTTTTCTAAGATATGTCCGTTGAATTTTTTACAAAAGAGTCAACCTAAACTAGAAACTTAATGACAAGATGAAAGTATGTAAACTATAAAATGTGGCTGACATCGCAGGTCAGAAAAGAAATTTATTCAATTTTGAGTTTCAACATATGATATTTCTAATGACTGAAATGGTAATGAAGTTCAATTTTGATGTCAATTAATCCTTGAATATATAAAGCTATAAATTGACGCTTGTAATGGAACCAGGGCATGAAACCAAGCCTCAGTGATATTGTCAACACAATATAAAAACATAGAAACACATTTGTTAAGTTGATATCACTCGAAAAAGGCAGGGAATTGAAGTATGGTAGTGATTCTGCGGACCTACAAAAAGAGTGCGGGGGTCTTGGGGCGCAGCCCCGCCAGCCCCCAGAAGCCAGAGGGTCTGAGAAGAAATATTTCTCACGGATATAGGATTTTCATCTCCAATTTTGAAATTCTTCTGCCAGATCCCAATCCCCCCTTAATTTTTTCACTACCCCCTTCTGTCCAAGTCCCCCCAGAATCATTGAAATTAGGGCAAGCGCAACCCCCCACATACCTTATCTGACCCAAAATCTGGTATGTCTCCCATATAAACGGCTCTGAGTGACGTCACAGATCTAAACGTCAATTTTTCTGTATCCTAAACCTAACCATTGCCCTAACCAAACCCCTAACCTTAATCCTTATCCTAGACCTAACAAATCCTGACCCTGACCAGAACCCTAACCTTACTGCTTAAAGCGCTAGATGCGCTTAATTATATTTTCTGAGTGACGTCATTGTCATAGATAATGAAGGCTCCCGTTTATATGGGAGACTGACCCAAAATCTTCATCCCCCCTTGATTCAGGGGGGGGGGGGATGAAGCTATGGAACACATCCTTGCCACTTGTCCACTAACAACATCACATAGGCATAAGATGGCATCACTGATCAACAGTCTTGACATTATACTTCGCGTATTAGTAATCCGCCGGGCATATGACGTCACTTAGTACTGCTGCGCGCTAGAAAAGATGCATAGCCCGGCGGATTACTAATACGCGAAGTATAACCATGGTGATACTCCTCTCAATGGCATTCAGATAGCCAGGACAACTCCACCAACTAAATCAAACAATGATGCACTTGTGAAACATATTCAAAATCAAATCACGACCAGGGCAATCAAAATTATGTAAAAAGAGCACTCTAAGTCTGAAGTACAAAAAAGAATTGTCTCAGCAAGATGAAAGCTCATCTTAGATTTCCTGTGATTCCACCTTCAATCTCTCTCATCTCAGTTCTCACTCTTTCTGCTTTCTGCTCTTTGTTTTTCCAGACTTGTCTGCTCTTTTCATCGTCTGAATCCTCATCACTTAGGGCCTGATGTTGTTTAATAGATGGATTTCACCCATCCCTAGCGCGCAACACTCGGAAATTTGGAGGGTCGTGTTGCAGACTAATGGCACAAATGGCAATCTTCTAATATCGTCGTTGACAAGTTGGAGGGGCCTATGTCGATTTATAGTTTATTTTAAAGACTTTCTAAATTACCTACTATCACATTTTCGGAGCATTGTCAGAGTGCAATTTTCACATTATTCACCTAGATTAGATTTTATAAACTGAAAGTAACATCTCGTTATCCAAAATAAGCAATAGTTGGGCCATCTATGACAGTTTTAGGAAAGTTATAGTCGAAAATGTCGGGATCATTGACATAGGCCCTTTTATTTTCCGTTATTTTTTGCTGTAGAAAGGCCTATGTTCAACATAGGCCCCAGATTTTAATAAAATTTTGGCATCAATCAGAGCAAAAGGGCCCATGTTAGGACATAGGCACTTTCAAAAAAACGTTCTTTGAGTTCATAAATTTACTTTCAATGTTAATATCCCTATCGAATGGACATATGTTAACATAGGCCCTTCCAATAAATCTAAGGTTTAGTCATAACATAGGCCCTGCTATTTTCAAAAGTAAGGCATTTACAAAGTTTGTTTCAACGCCATGTTTTAGATCATATAGAAGGAAGTAATTTAAGCCAGGGTTTATTTTTCACATAGGCCCTTTCAAAAAAAAACGACGATTTTTATTTAAAAACCATATAAAACGCGCGTGGTGGGCAATTTAATTTTTTTCAGTTATTCCGCGCGGCGCACTGTGGATTTTGACACTGCGCCACCCAGACACGGAGAACGAATTGCCAGTAGCCCAGTAGGACATAAATCGAAAGTGTACCAAGAATACTGCCGAAATTAAGGTGTTTTGGTACAACAATTTTGCGAAAACTACTAGTCAGATTTTAAAGAAACTTTTCAGTTGAGTCAAGCTTGACCCAGAGAATATGGAAACGTCAAAAAATTGGTAGGTCTATGTGCTAACTTTCGAGATATAATCCAACACATGGAAATGTTATTTTAGCGATTTTTACGGTATTTTGGTACATCGATTACTCGAAAACTGGTCGTCAAATTTTTATGAGAAATTCCAATTAGGTCGACTATGGCCCAACTAACATAAAAACGTCAAAAAATTGGGTTGTTTATGAGCTAACTTCCGAGCTATAACAAAACAAAAGAAAAATGGTATTTCCTTGTGTTCGGGGATATCTCGAAATTTAGCATATAGACCCTCTATTTTTGACAGTTTTATGTTCTTCTAGTCATGCTCGACCTAACTGGAAAGTTTTATTAAAATGTGACGACCAGTTTTCAAGCAATCGTTGTACCAAAATACTGAGAAAATCGCTAAAATTATATTTTCTTGTGTTTGAATATAGCTCGTAAGTTAGCATATAGACCCCTAATTTTTTGACGGTTTTATGTTCTTTGGGTCATGCTTGAGCTAACTGGAAAGTTTCATCAAAATGTGACGACTAATTTTCGGGTTACATACACTTGTACCAAATCCCATAATTTGGTACACTTGGTACACTTAGGTCCCTCTCCAGAAGCCAGTAGTGAGTACCTTATTGGCCTTTATTTAACCGGCCCTTAAGGACAAAATTGACTTTGAGATTTTTGTCCAAAGGGCCGGTTAAAAAAAGGCCGGTTAAAGTGGGGCCGGTCAAATTAAAGGCCAGTATATTTAGGTCAAATGAAAGTTTTATGATTTGCCTTTTATTCTCGTGAACGTCATTATATAACACGACTAGCAGGCCCGTCGGGCCTGCAAATACAAAGCTCACTCGGCGCTGCTACGCAGCACCTCGTTCGCAAGATTCAAATCAACTAAATACATTTTACCGCATCAAACAAGAATTGCGCCTGCAGCGGGCTTGATTCTTCAATTCTTGTTTGTGGGATGTACCCGTATGCAGGCGCTTAATTTCCCTCCCCGGCGGTGCATGATGTAACCTTAGCATCATAATTCTACAACAGGAGTATAAATATTGCGCCAATGCTGCGCGCGACCACCGAGAACATGCATTGGCACGTGCCATTTCTTCTGAAATTCTTGCGCGCGCGTTCTTACGTACCAAGTTGTTGTAATCAGTTCGATGTAGATTTCGCGCCATTTCGTTGAATTCGTTTACGTTTCGCATCAGATTGTGTAACCGTTTGTTCACGCGCTGTATTTTCTTGACTGTTGATGTCACTTTTCATCTGATCTTCAAAATTCAATTTTCATGCTTTCTGTTTCAATGCTGTCTCTCGTTCCGAAAAGAATCATTCGTCTTTCACAAATCACATCGACCCATCGTATTTTTTGAACTCAGTCGAATTCAGTATACAGTCGAATAGTGATACAGATTGGTACTAAAACTAATTGAGAACCGAAGCTTATCATGTTATCCCTCAATCCATAGCCCAACTCAGTAACTCACTCCTAAGATTTAAGTCACGAATTCTTCAACAGCCTTTCAATTTAGAATTTATCATAATTTTAGAGAATTTGAGCATTTTCTACGGATGGACCAAGTTTTTGACAACCGACAGCCAATGATTATGAAATTCGTGATTTTGAAGATTTGTGATGAGGGGACGGACGGAAGGACGGAGGGAGGGACATTTTCGCGACTGATATTATAAAGGAGCAATCCGGGCACTTTCCAGAAATTACAGTAGTTGTATTGCAAATCAGGTCCTGATATACACATATCCCTATTCTCACCTTCCCAAACCACGATCTCTGCCAACCCTCTCATTTGCCTTTTTGTATTCACAAAAAGGCCAATGGGGAGGGAAAAAATTCCGATCACATCAAAAGTTATTACGTATCAGCGTATTCAAAACAGCATTAAACAGAAATGAACGCGCGCGCAATATGTAACCATAGCAACGCGCGCGCCTATATCCATACTGCACGTGCACGCTTCAAAATGTGTCTACAAAAGGACAAAAGACGTTACTACATACAAAATAGTACAGAGGTTGCGAAATTATATTAGAGATAATGACCTAAATCATCATATAAGATCGGGATTTGGGTCTTTTGGTGCAATTTATGAAGTATAAATGGGTTTTAATGGCCATTTTAGAGCAAAACATCCTTGGTCTGGTGACCACCAAAAAATTTTGTCCAAGGGGCCGGCTAAAACGGTTCAAAATTGATTCGATTTTTGTCCATAGGGCCGGTTAAAAAAGGGCTGGTTAAAAAAAGGCCGGCTAAATAAAGGCCAATAAGGTAGATGTTCCAGCCCAAAATTTTGTCCCATTCGTCCCAATTGTCCCATTTTTAAAGTCGCAATTCACTTTCCGAGTCCCATTGGTCCCATTTTCTCTGTCCCAATTGTCCCATTTATTACAAATGTCCCATTTGTCAAAAATATCACATTTGTCCACCCAATCCACTTTTTTTGAGTTACGGACAATTGGGACAGTGGCAAGTCTGTAATTTTTTGACCTTGCCAAGAGATTATCAAGAGACTAGCAGGCCTGTTGGGCCTGTTAATACACATTCGTCCCAAATGTCCCAGTTCCAATTCACTTTTAGAGCCCCATTTTTCCCAAATATTAACACCCCTCCCCTTTATTGGCGACTCAGCTAATTGCAAAGTATAACCCTTTCAAAATTCTCATGATGAAGTCTCTTCAAACCCGCTGAATGGAGGATAGTGTACAAATATCAATAGACTCCATGAAGAAACAAATTAAAACGATTGGATAATTTTTCTTCACAACACGAATATAAGAACACTTGACAGCAACGATAAATAAGAACGTAACAAGAGAATGCTATTACATTCAGGAACAAGAATCAATGAATCGGACACTCTGCTAATTGCTATTTGTATGGAAATATAAATTGATTTCTTTCAGACCATTATATACATGTTTAAGTATCAAATTGTTATTTAAACCCGTTTTCTAATCTTTAAAATTTAATAACCTTTAAAATACCTTTCAATGAATTGATAGAGTATAAATCACAGTTTTACAGAGGTGTCGCCATATCTGAGATCGGTGTCTGAAATTTCCACAAAACTGCCATTTGTATTTGCGTGAAACTGATTTAACAGTATATCCACGCACGTATATGGCGCCGCGCGATCGGAAATTTCGGAATGATTCTCCTTTCTCGAAGTGGCAGCACCTCTCATTAATAAAACTACAGCAGTAAAACATTTAATAATACATACAGCGATCACTGTGTGGAACTGAAAAATAGCAGCACCCTTATTGTTTCTGATATCATCAGACCGATCATTGCTCTGTATAGAGATGCAAAATTTTCTTAAATTTGCCTTGATAATATAACGAGATAGGTCCTTTTTGAGGTAGGCACTTGAAATGCGATATCTTCCACAATTTTCGATATTTTTCGGTAATTCAACCTGCATTCGGAAGCTCATAGAAATGACTTGATGCTGCCACAATCTCATGGGCATTGCTTGGGAAATGAAAAAGTTGTAGTCCTGCAACTTCAGAAATTTTCAGAAAATTTTGAGAAAAATGGAATTACCTGTAAAATGCCTTTCTCCTTCATAAATCTTGCATTTCAAAAACGCTTACCCAACTTAGACGTTTGAATAATTTTTTCCCTCTCCAATTGCGTTTTTGTTTCACAAAAAGGCAAATGAGAGGGTTAGCAGAGATCGTGTATTTTGAGAAAATCGGGACGACAAAAATTAGGACGATGTGTATACTACCTTTATCCGTACTGTTTGTTCTGAAAAGGGCCCGGAAAATTTGAGGGAGATATGTCCACAAATTTTGAGGGAGATGTCCACAAATTTGAGGGAGATGTCCACATATTTGAGGGAGATTTCGTCAACAATGGTACCATCAGGTGGAGTCGCATAGCAACCTTAATTGCGCGCGCAGTTGTGCGCAATTCACTCCGCAACAAATTTTAATGAATGTATGTCAGAAATTCAATAAAAAGCCAAAAAAATGCTGAAAAATGCCAAAAAAGTTTAATAAGCAAAATTCATTGTTTTTGGTCACTTTCAAAATTGCTCCTTCTTAAAATATTTTGCTTTTGGAGAATAATTTTTTCACACTCAAAGTGAAACTGTACCAAAGGAATTGTTACCAACATATGGTTTTGTCTGCACAAGGGGGGTGCCGACTTATTACATTATTACCAACCCTGAGCTGTACATAACCAATTAGTGATGAGCTCATTTTTGGATGGCCCCTAATAAACACAGTCCTAACAGGAAGACCATGCGTGTGCCTCATAATCCATCCCAACTCTCCAACTTAGGAACCGTAAACCCAGTGCATTATCAGGCTTATTGAAATCATAAAAGCCATTTGAGTATTTCTTAAAATTCAAGGCTTGGCTTGGTATATTAATTGGGCCCTTAATAAAGCTGAGCGTTTTTCTGTATGGTGAGGCTTTGTTATGATAATGCTTCAAGCAAAGACGTGGTTCGCAAGTAACTTGTGGTTTATAATGAGCGGTTACATCGCCACGAAGTGAGAAGTGGTGTGTTCTCATTCGCTCATTATCAAACCAGTTACGCATTACTCGTTTTATAAGAACTGACCTGGCTATCGGGGAGACCCTGCTTCCATCCTACAGCTGTTATACTATGAGATATCTATTAAACTGGAATGATCTTACATTGTTTATGAAACCTTTAATATTCTATCATATTGCAATATTGTAATGTTTATTTTGACGTAAATATTGAGGGAATATGGGAGGATATTATTTTAGGCCTATAACACGGTTTAATAGATATCTCATAGTATAACAGCTGTAGGATGGAAGCAGGGTCTCCCCGATAGCCAGGTCAGTTCTTATAAAACCCCATCGCCAATAACCGCAGCAGACCAGCAGATATCTGTGTGGAAATTTAGGAAAAATGAGGAAATTTCATAATTTCGGTGGAAATTTTTGGCAAAGGACAGTAAAGCTCAACTTATTTAGATTGCAAGACTTCGAAATTCATTCCGTTTTAGGTGTCTTGTAAAGTTGTAACAATCACTATGAGGTTTCAATGTCATCTAATCAGAACGTGTGGCTTCTGGGGGCTGCCGCCCCCAGACCCCTGCTTGTCATTCGGAATTCATTCCTCTTTAGGTTTCTTGCATAATGTCCCTTGAAATTTCGGCTAAAATTAGGGTAAAAATCACTATGAGGTTACAATTTTGTCTACTCAGAACGTCTGGCTTCTGGGGGCTGCCGCCCCCAGACCCCTGCTTTTCATCTCAAATTCACCTCGTTTTAGGTTTCTTGTGTTAGTTACCTTGAAATTTCGGCTAAAATGAGGGTAAGAATCCTTAAGAGGTGACAATTTCATTTACTCAGAACGTCTGGCTTCGGGGGGCTGCCGCCCCCAGACCCCTGCTTGTCATTCGAAATTCATTTTGCCTTAGATTTCCTATGCCCAGTCTCTGACATTCGGCTAAATTTAGGGTAAAAATCATTATCAGGCGTCAATTACTCAATTTCATTTACATAGAACGTCTGACTTGGCTTCTGGGGGCTTACCCCCAGAAACATGCTTGGTTTTGCCTGGTTTTTCTCTTAAAAAGTTAAAAGAAAGTGATACATTAGAAAAATTGCAAAATTTGAGATCGCCCTTTGCAAGCGAAGCGAGCGGGCCACAGAAAGCATGAAAATTGGTCTGTGTGGAAATTTTACATTTTTTGGATATGGGTATAAAACGAGTAACGAGTAACTGGTTTGTGTAAAATGTGTAACTGGTTTGATAATGAGCGAATGAGAACACACCACTTCTCACTTCGTGGCGATGTAACCGCTCATTATAAACCACAAGTTACTTGCGAACCACGTCTTTGCTTGAAGCATTATCATAACAAAGCCTCCACCATACAGAAAAACGCTCAGCTTTATTAAGGGCCCAATTAATATACCAAGCCAAGCCTTGAATTTTAACTACCAAAATGCAAGCTAAATGCATGTTATGATCACTTGAAGTTGCAAAAGTAAGTCACGATTGGCATTGCGGCTATAGTTTGGATTTGGAGAGGTCATTGTCCAAGTTGAAGACAGGGAATGTCCGTTGGCCCTTATGCAGACAATGGGTGTGGGGCTAGTTTGACTGACTGGCTGTATAAAAGTATAAAGTGATAATGAATTAGTCACATTACTCTCAAGTATTCTGACATAACTGCTTAGGCCATTACAGTCTTCAGAATATTACCAACCTTTAGATCATCAGAGCTCATTTTTTAGAAAGGCAGCACTATTTCACAGATATAAAATATATTTATTCTATAATTTGATTGTAAAAGTGCCAAGAATTTAATAAATATTGTTTTCCTAATCATTATCCGAAAAGCTAATATCTAGCTGCTCAGCACATATAAGAATATAAGAAGCTGGTTTGAGGAACAGTCATTTGATAGACAAAGCCTGACTGATCATGTTTCAATTACTATGTCAGCAAAGTATCAGCACACCTATAAAAGCATAAAAGCATAAGATCCCGAAATTGTCTTGAATTGCCCAATCAGCAAACGCCAAACGAGCTAACAGCCAACAAGCAGGCTGATTGGTAATAAAGCAATAAAGGGACCCATGAGCAAACTAATACATCTCAGAAAAAAGGTTCTCTATAAGTCTATAAGTGTTTCTATAGAATTAGTTGGGTTTGAAACCACCTTCATCAGGTCCCCCACAAACAGATAACACCGACTTCTCGTGGATGTGCTTGAAGATTTCCTTGTTCTTCACAAAGAAGACCCGCTTCTTGGCATCCTCTGTGAGCAGCAGACTGACCATCTTCCAGATGCCGTTCAGTAGCCAGTGCATGTTGTACACAACCAGCTTCTGAGATTCATAGCCCGTTACAATCTACATTTCACATTACACACAGTAGCCAGTGCATGTTGTACACAACCAGCTTCTGAGATTCATAGCCCGTTACAATCTACATTTCACATTACACACAGTAGCCAGTGCATGTTGTACACAACCAGCTTCTGAGATTCATAGCCCGTTACAATCTACATTTCACATTACACACAGTAGCCAGTGCATGTTGTACACAACCAGCTTCTGAGATTCATAGCCCGTTACAATCTACATTTCACATTACACACAGTAGCCAGTGCATGTTGTACACAACCAGCTTCTGAGATTCATAGCCCGTTACAATCTACATTTCACATTACACACAGTAGCCAGTGCATGTTGTACACAACCAGCTTCTGAGATTCATAGCCCGTTACAATCTACATTTCACATTACACACAGTAGCCAGTGCATGTTGTACACAACCAGCTTCTGAGATTTTATTTTTCGGGCCTTTTAAGTCAAACAAATTTACCCTTTCTCCCCGGGGGCCCAAAGGGCTTCCCCTGTCTTCAACGGACAATGACCCTCCTCAAACTATAGCCGCAATGCTAATCGTGACTTATTTTTCCTTCAAGTGATCATAACATGCATTTAGCTTGCATTTTGGTAGTTAAAATTCAAGGCTTGGCTTGGTATATTAATTGGGCCCTTAATAAAGCTGAGCGTTTTTCTGTATGGTGGAGGCTTTGTTATGATAATGCTTTAAGCAAAGACGTGGTTCGCAAGTAACATGTGGTTTTATATTTATTTATAATAAGCGGTTACATCGCCACGAAGTGAGAAGTGGTGTGTTCTCATTCGCTCATTATCAAACCAGTTACGCATTACTCGTTTTATAAGAACTGACCTGGCTATCGGGGAGACCCTGCTTCCATCCTACAGATGTTATACTATGAGATATCTATTAAACCGTGTTTCTATTTAAAACACATCAGTCAGTCAAATGTAGTTGATCGATCGACCAATTCCATTCGATCGACCGACGAACGTTACGGTCGCCTTAGCGTGATAGAAATGATCAAGCCAAGGACCGTGTTTATTCCAACTTACTATAATCACTGCAGTGCAGAAGTGGTGCGTTTATCCAGTTATTAGTGCAGACACCGTTCAAAAATAAAAGTGATTTTGCGAATTTCACCTGAAACTACTGTAAAATTGCAATCCTTCAAAAGCTCATTACTTTTGAGCTTTTGATAGGATAGTCCGATTCCAAAAACTCAAAATCATGAGAACCCACTAAGTCTGAATTTTCATGTGATATGGTTGGTTTTATATCGGTCAATAACATAACAAGAATTGCGCTCGTTTTCTCCAACTTCGGCGAGCGCTTAAATTTCCCTCTCCCATTTAAAAATAAAGGTGACCGTGCATTGATGATTCAATTCCATCATTTTTTTCAAAATGTGTTAATTTGTTTTTCCTCCACAAATTGTTTAAAATTTCGCGTTTTTCAAACATTGGTAAAATGTGCACTTGGAGCGCGAAACCATGGTTCTGGTAAGGGCAACGCGGAGGTTAAGCTTTAGCTAGCCGATCAAATTGTTCGCTAAAATTTAAGTTAAATTTTCAGCTTACAATTTTATCGGCTAGCTAAAGTTTAACCTCCGCGAAACCATGGTTTCGCGCACAGAGTGCGCGGCAAGCGCCCCTAGTAAGAGTAACTTGCGCGCACCACGCATGATGTTGAGCTGCAGCGCCGCACACAAAACTGGTCGATATGTACATCCATCCTGATCTTGCGGAGTGAATTGCGCACAACTGCGCGCGCAATTAAGGTTGCTATGCGACTCCACCTGATGGTACCATTGTTGACGAAATCTCCCTCAAATTTGTGGACATCTCCCTCAAAATTTGTGGACATATCTCCCTCAAATTTTCCGGGCCCTTTTCAGAACAAACAGTACGGATAAAGGTAGTATACACATCGTCCTAATTTTTGTCGTCCCGATTTTCTCAAAATACACGATCTCTGCTAACCCTCTCATTTGCCTTTTTGTGAAACAAAAACGCAATTGGAGAGGGAAAAAATTATTCAAACGTCTAAGTTGGGTAAGCGTTTTTGAAATGCAAGATTTATGAAGGAGAAAGGCATTTTACAGGTAATTCCATTTTTCTCAAAATTTTCTGAAAATTTCTACAACTTTTTCATTTCCCAAGCAATGCCCATGAGATTGTGGCAGCATCAAGTCATTTCTATGAGCTTCCGAATGCAGGTTGAATTACCGAAAAATATCGAAAATTGTGGAAGATATCGCATTTCAAGTGCCTACCTCAAAAAGGACCTATCTCGCTTATATTATCAAGGCAAATTTAAGAAAATTTTGCATCTCTATACAGAGCAATGATCGGTCTGATGATATCAGAAACAATAAGGGTGCTGCTATTTTTTCAGTTCCACACAGTGATCGCTGTATGTATTATTAAATGTTTTACTGCTGTAGTTTTATTAATGAGGATTGTTACAGAGGTGTTGCCACTTCGAGAAATGAGAATCATCCCGAAATTTCCGATCGCGCGGCGCCATATACGTTCGTGAATTTGCAGATATACTGTTAAATCAGTATCACGCAAATACAAATGGCAGTTTTGTGGAAATTTCAGACACCGATCTCAGATATGGCGACACCTCTGTTAAACTGTGATTTATACTCTATCAATTCATTGAAAGGTATTTGAAAGGTTATTAAATTTTAAAGATTAGAAAACGGGTTTAGATAACAATTTGATACTTGAACATGTATATAATGGTCTGAAAGAAATCAATTTATATTTCCATACAAATAGCAATTAGCAGAGTGTCCGATTCATTGATTCTTGTTCCTGAATGTAATAGTATTATCTTGTTACATTCTTATTTATCGTTGCTGTCAAGTGTTCTTATATTCGTGTTGTGAAGAAAAATTATCCAATCGTTTTAATTTGTTTCTTCATGGAGTCTATTGATATTTGTACACTACCGTATCCTCCATTCAGCGGGTTTGAAGAGACTTCATCATGAGAATTTTGAAAGGGTTATACTTTGCAATTAGCTGAGTCGCCTGTAAAGGGGGTGGGTAATTAATATTTGGGGAAAAAATGGGGCTCTAAAAGTGGTCTGGAACTGGGACATTTAGGACGAATGTGTGATAACAGGCCCACAGGCCTGCTGGTCTCTTGATAATCTTCTTGGCTCAAAATTACAGACTTGCTACTGCCCCAAACCTAACCCCGGGGGTTTGGGTGGTTTAAAAATTTTTTGAAAAGGGGAACATTTGTAAAAAGGGGGCCCCAAGGGGAAGAAAATCCCAAAGGGGCCCGGGAAAGACCGGGACTTTAAAATTTTAAAAATTTAAAATTTTCCCCTTTTTAAACCCTTTTTAACTGTTTACACCCTTTTTTTCATTTTTTTTACACTTTTTTATTTTTTACCCTTTTAACCTTTTCATTCCCCCACACTTTTTCCCCTTTTATTCACCTTTTTTTTTTAAATTTTTTCCCCTTTTTAAAACATTCTAAATTTTTAAAATTTTTTAAAACCCCCTTTTTTTTTTTTAAATTTATTTTTAAAAAATTCTAAAAAATTAAATCTTTTTTAAATTTTTTCTTTTACACACTTCTTAACCTTTTTTATTACCCCCAACTGTTTAAATTTTTAAAAACCCCTTCATTTTTCCCTTTCCCTTTTTAAACCATTTTACACCTTTTTTAATTTCCCCTTTTTCCTTTTTTTCCCCTTTTTTTACACTTTCAAACTGTTTTTAACCATTTTTTTTTTAAAAACCCTTTTTAACCTTTTTTAACCCTTTTTAAAATTTTAAACACTTTTTTTAAAAACATTTTAAACCTTTTTCCCTTTTAAAATTTTTTAATTTTTAATTTTTTTTTAATTTTTAAACCTTTTAAACCTAAAACTTTTTTAACACTTCCTAACTGTTTACAACTTCAAACTGAACACTTTTTAAAACTTTTTTTCCCCTTTAACTTTTTAACTTTTATTTTAACCTTTTTCCTAAACTGTTTACCCCTTTTTTCCCTTTTTTTTAACTTTTTCAAAAACTGTTTAAATTTAAAACCTGTTTACACCCCCAATTTTAACCCCTTTTCAAACTTTTCACACTTTTTTTCCATTTTTAATTTTTCCCAACCCCTTTTTAAAATTTTTTCTGTTTAAACCTTTCAACCCTTTTAAAAATTTCCCTTTAATTGTTTCCCCTTTTTTTCTTAAATTCAACCCGTTTCCCTTTTTTAAACATTTACCCCTGTTTAAAACACTTCTAACCTGTTTAAAAATTTTTAAATCTTTTTTACACCTTTAATTTTTAACTTTTAAACCTGTTAACCCTTTACAACTTTTTTAATTTTTACCTTTGAAAACCACTCTAACTGTTTAATTAATTGTTTACACCCCTTTTTTAAACTTTTTACCCCTTTTTAAATTTTAAAACCTTTTCTTTTTTTCCCCAAAAATCTGTTTACACACTTTAAAACTGTTTTAAAACTTCTACACCTTTTTAACTTTAATTTTTACCCCCAAACCTTTTTTTAACCCCTTTCCCTTTTTTAAATTCATTTTTTTAATTTTTAAATCTTTTAACCTTTAAAATTTTAAATTTTTAATCTGTTTAAATTAAACTTTTTTTTTCCTTTTTTTTAAATTTTTTTTCTCCCCTTTCCCAAACTGTTTACACCCCTTTTTTAAAAATTTTTTTAATTTCTAACTTTTTTAAAAATTCCTTTTTTTTAAATTTACACCTGTTTATCTTCTTACCTTTTTTCCCCTTTTTTTTTTTCATTAATCTTTTAACATTTTTAACTGTTTTACCCCTTTCTTTTTTTTTCAAATTTTTAAACTTTTTAAACCTTTAACCTGTTATTTTTTTTAAAACTTTTACACATTTTTTAACTGTTTACACTTTTAATTTTTTAAAAACCCCTTTTTAATTTTTTTTCCATTTTTCACTTTTTAATTAACCTTTTTAACTTCCCCCCTTTCCCCTTTTAAATTTTCCCTTTTTTCCAACCTGTTTAAATTCTTTAACTGTTTACATTCCCCCTTTTTTACAATCTTTACAACCTTTCCCCCTTTTCCCCCTTTTTTCACAAATTTTTAAAATTTTTTAATTTTTTTCCCCCCTTTTTTTTTAAATTTTTTTTCCTTTTTTTTTTCCTTTTTTATTTTTTTTTTTTACATTTTACTTTTCTCTAAATTGTTTTACACCTAATTTTTTAAACACCTAACCCCCCCTTTTTTTAATTCCAAATTTTGTTACCCCCCTTTTAACTTTTTAATTTTTTTAACCTTTTTAAAATTAATTGTCTTTTAACCCCTTTTTCCACCTTTTTTCCCCCTTTTTTAACCTTTTTTAATTTTTTTAATTCATCCCTTTTAAACACTTCTAAATTTTTTAAAATTTTCCCCTTTTTTCCTTTTAATCTTTTACACCCTTAAACTGTTTACATTTCCCCGTTAAAAATTTTTCCTTTTTTTTTACCCCTTTTACTTTTCTTTAACTTTATTTTTTTAAATTTTTTTAAAATTCTACCCCCTTTTCACACCTTTCCTTTTTTTTCAAATCTGTTTTTTCAACTTTTAATTTTTTCCCTTTTAACCTTTTACATTTTAAAACCTTTTAAAATTTTTTTAAAATTTTTACCCTTTTAAAACTTTCCCCTTTTCCCCTTTAAAC
>WFMF01000805.1:0-42068 GCA_011033025.1 Beroe forskalii | reverse complement strand
CGTAGGTGTTCCATGAATGGCGTGCAAAGTTTCAGCTCTATCAGTCAAAAGACACATTTTTTGGATTTTGGGTGCCTCAGAAATGAAGACACCCCTGGATCACCTTTTTAGAGGTAAAATACGGTTTTTTAGATTTTACAGGAGAACAAAGGAAAACTGGTGAATATCATTGGTTCAGTGGTTTCAGGCGCATAACTTATGACCAGATACACCTCTATTTCACCTCCCTCGAGACCTCTATATCGAATAAGGGTCGAAAAAAGGCAGTTTTCAGGCCGAAAAACGTGACTTTTCACCCCCATAAAAGACGAAAAATGGGTGATTTCGGAATTCTGAGGCCTGTTATGTCTTTCGTAGGTCGACCATGGATGGCGTGCAAATTTTCAGCTCAATCGGCCAAAGTCACATTTTTTGGATCTTGGGTGCCTCAGAAATGAAGACACCCATGGATCACTGTTTTGAGAGGTAAAATAGGGTTTTTGGATTTTACAGGAAAACAAAGGAAAACTGGCGAATTTCATTGGTTCAGTGGTTTCAGGCGAATAATTATGACCAGATACACTTCTATTTGACCACCCATGAGACATATACGCCAAATAAGGGGCGAAAAAAGGAAGTTTTTAAGCCCAAAAACGCGATTTTAACCCCCCATAACAGACAGAAAATGGCTGATTTCGGGATTCTGAAGTATGGTATGTCTTTCTTAGGTCGACCATGGATGGCGTGCAAATTTTCAGCTCAATCAGCCAAAGCTTTTCGATTTCGGATTTTGGGTGCCTCAGAAATGAATACAAGCTTGGATCACTGTTTTGAGAGGAAAAATAGGGTTTTTTGGATTTTACAGGAAAACAAAGGAAAACTGGCGAATATCATTGGTTCAGTGGTTTCAGGCGCATAATTTATGACCAGATACACTTCTATTTGACCACCCATGAGACATCTACGCCCAATAAGGGGCGAAAACAGGCAGTTTTTAAGCCCAATAACGCGATTTCAACCCCCCATAACAGACAGAAAATGGCTGATTTCGGGATTCTGAAGTATGGTATATCTTTCTTAGGTCGTCCATGGATGGCGTGCAAATTTTCAGCTCAATCGGCCAAAGCTTTTTGATTTTGGGTGCCTCAGAAATGAAGAACGTCCTCATGGATCACTGTTTTGAGAGGTAAAAATAGGGTTTTTTGGATTTTACAGGAAAACAAAGGAAAACTGGCGAATTTCATTGGTTCAGTGGTTTCATTGCCAGGCGTTGCCTGGCAGTGGCAGTGGCCCCCTGCGCGCGCGCCCCGACTCGCAGGGTCGGGGCAGGAAACGTCTGGCAATCCTTCTGGGACACCACGACACGTGTACCAGAAGGATAAGTTATTTTTTCTTTTTCAAAAATAAAAAATAACTTAATATCACAATACTAAAATTGGACTTGAATGATGGGGGATAGCAAAGACTGGCGAATATCATAGCTAATTAGAAGAAGTGGTGTCCGCCGCATATATTCTGAGTTCCTGAGTCCTGACCAAATTTACCATTTATATTTTCAGACCCCATAGCGATTTAAGCGTCAAAAATGCCATTTTATAGCCGAAAAATCCGCGAATTGGTTTTTGACGTTATGTGAATGTGACCCGTCTGCTCTTACTTGGCGCGGAAGATTGTTATACTGTGCGGATCAGTGGGTTATTACACTTGCAGAGTCCATTGCTAAAGGCAGTCTCAAGTGGAAATGTCAAGGGGCGCGGATGAGCTGTTTTGAGGTGTAGGGAAATATGGAATATTATCCACCACCACATAGAACGGATGATGCAGGACTTAATTAGGCTGTGGTCCTAAAGTCTCTCTCGGAATAGACACCATTTCTATCTCCACCGGTTCAATAGGAGGTGGTTGTGTAGGTCGCCTGAGCCATGCTTCCATTCGTCGAGCCATCGCCTCCAGTTTCTTGTAGTTATCGCTGTAGAAGATGGGGTTAAGGACACTGTTTGCAGGCAGGATGAAGGTAGCAAACACCTCGTTGATAGCATCAGGAACTCCAGCGTCGGAAATCCAGGAGAAGTATACGGCTGTAGTGATGTAGGAAACCCAGGTGATCAGCTGAGATCCGATGATCAGGGCTATCTTGATGTCGATGTTATTCCGCGGGGCTCGCTCGTTGTTTGGTACATTCACCCGGATATCCCGACTTTTCCTTTCATTCTTCAAGATGATTATGTAGGAAACCATCACCAGCGTAAGGAATACCAGCAGCGTTTTGATGTAACTTATTTTGTACAGCTTGTAGGAATCCTGCGAGAATTTCGTGGACAACATTTTGAGGTGAATATTTTTAAGTTGAGTTGTCAACGTTTTCAAAAAGGAATGGAAAATTCACAAATGAATGAATATTTGAATAATAAATAACGATTGAACAATAATTGTATTTAGGCGTAATTTTGCCAACTATATTTTTGATCAAATTCGTGAAATGTGTAAGCATTTAATTCAGCCCCAATTTCTTCCTACCTGATTTTTGAAGATGTTCTGCACACAGAGTGGCGTGTTTCCATAGTAGCTTATTTCCGTGTAGTCGTAAATCTCAGGTTTCGATGTCGTATTTCGGATTCTATCTAGCTTCAGGTACACATCAGTTGTTGGGTTATCAGGATAAAACGTAGCGTAAATCTTATCAATGTGCGCCAACGACATGTTATCATTGGTAACGGTTGTTTTAAAAGGATCGGCCATTAAATTATCCAAAAAGAGGTTGGATCTGAAGACGGATTGGATTTCCGGCAACCGAATTGTGGGAACCACTGCAACCATCACCATGACAACCCCAGCTACCATAGAAATGATACCAACTATCTTGACGGGGATCTCGATTAGCACTACTGAGCACTGCACACAGCGCACCAGGCTCATCAGGGAAACTACCAGCAGAGACCCGTGGCTGGCGATGAAGAACACAGTGCCCATTGCGTCACAAGTCCCGCTGGAGCGCCATTCTTTGTCGTACGTGCAGTAGGAGCCATGTTGGAACCGGATGTAGAGGGTTGCTGTGATGATAGAGCCGAGGTAAGTACCCATCAGAAAGTCGTAGAAAGTGATTTGCATCCGGAGGATCCGGTCCGTTTTAGCTGTTTTGGAGTTAGGAGTTTGGTGCCATGTGCAGTAGAATTGCCGTGCGTTAAGTCCAAGGACAGCTAAGCATAACAGGGTGCAAGTCATGAGAATTGGTTGGGATTTGAGCAGCATTTTCTCTGAGGTGAAAGGCCCAAATTGACATCCATAACATTCATCTCTACCATTGCTGCAGTCCTTAACATGGTCACAGAGTTTTGAGGAACTGATCCACTCAACGGACACATTCAATGGATCACAGAAAAATCTACCAGGACAAAATCTCTCATCAGCCTCGTTATCACAATCTATTTTACCATCACAAATATTTTCTATATCAATAGTCTGGCTAGTCATGTTATATCTTGTCTGATCATGAACGGAACTGCAATTAAGCATTGGAAATAAACGATTAGATCCGAAAACAAAAATAATTGCTCGGATATATCTTACCCAATCTTTTTCATCATAGTCCTCAATTATAGAGCCACAATGATCATTCGAACTCTGTAAAAGGGAATTCATCTGTGTCAAATTCCATTGCCAGGCCCGATCGTGGGCAGTTCTGGACAATACTTCCATGCATTTGAACAAAGTTGTTTTGGAGCCTCTGTCTATGTCGGAGCAATTCAAAGGTTCCTCTAACTCACATTTTTCATATCTTATATGAAAGGAACTATACAAGCAAAACTCTATTTTGCTCTCACAGATAGTATTTTCAGAGAAAGGGCAGTTGATGCGGATTGTCCCCTCGCACAAGCACTCATCACTACCGTCCTGGCAGTCCTTCACCCCGTCACACAGCTGGGAGAAGGGGACACACCCCGGCTGGGTGGGGCAGTAGAACACGGGCTCCGTCCTGTTGCCACACCCACACTCGTCCGTGAAGCACTGGGCGTGGGAATCACACACACGGGATTGGGGGATTAGGCAGTCCCAGGGCCAGCCCTCCACTTCTTCTTCAGAGAGCGCAGTAAGGCGGGAATTCTGCTTCGTTTGGAGAGGGAAGCGACATGTCATGTTGGGCCGGGTGAACTTCAAGTCCGTTAGCCGGGGGTGTGGGGTGCTGTAGAAGATGGTGGAAGTTGTTGCCACTTCCTCTGCTGTCCATGTAGAATTCCATGGTGCTAGCACAGCTCGGAATATGGAAATCGAAGTCATCGGGTGCATTGATATAATCCATCATTTTTTCTATGTCCACCGCATCATCAATAAATTCACCTGGATCGACAATAACCAAGGACCTTTCGCAAATCGCCACCAGCAATATGGAAGTAAGCAATGCAAAGGAAAATTTCATAATTATTTGACCTGGGAACAATGAATAATTGTTGATTTGTAATAATATGCTCTTGGGGAGGGAGAATGCGCATGTCACGCGTAAAATGAAATAAACTTTGTGAGGGCAAGGTAACAACTGAGTTCTTGGCATTACTGCAATGCCGTGACGAGGCTTTTTGGGTTTGAAGGCTTACCTAATCATAGCTGTACTTAACAACGTGTGTACATCAAACAAATCCGAATTTAACCAATAACGTGTTATGACACAGTAAAGTACCACCACACTGCTATCGGCTGCAATCATTTAAAGTTAATGACGGAAAATGCAAAGTAAGAAAGTATTCAGTATTCACTTCAGGTTGGTCCGCGAAACCCCGAAACAATTACACCATGAATGGCGAAGGCCTCCCAAAAGTGGTGTCGGAAAAGAACTAAGGTTTATACACTGGCGAAGTCCTCAATTGGAGTGTTCAAATTGAAAAAAATGCGAACAAAGCAAAATCAATTATTGGTTGGGCGAAAAGGAGTATTACCCAACATCTCAAAATGGCCTTTCTTTGTTAAAGACAAATCTGCCAATTATTTCATAAATGTTGGCCATTCAAATTTTATTTAAGAATCCAAATTTCTTAGGTTTTCTGCAAATATAAATTACAAGAATTTAAGGTGACCTTTTGCCAATTAAAAGCCGACCGCGCCTTTCAATTTGTTGGCTAATACCATTTAAAGGTCACCTTCAATTTCAAAAGTCACCTTTATGCTTTTATGTTGAGGTTGGGGAATACAAACTCGTCTTTAAATTTAAAGCTCGCCTCAGCCTTACATTTTGTTTAATGAAGACTATAAATGTTGGGTAATACGGTAAGATGCCTGTTACCAGGTAAAAACCTAGAGAGTAGAGATAATTTTGGTATTCAAGTATTTATGAACGATCAGGTGCAGGGTTGGCCATGTGGCCAAACTTTTGTTACTATCAATATTAGTATTATTAAAAAACACAACATCATACGACGTGTATTTGCAGCAGTTCGGCCCGCAGGCACTTCGCCAAACTGCTCAGTTATCTATGGGTTCTGGAAAGATAGGCTTCCAAATTCTGAAAGGGGCTGGATGATAACTGTAAAACCTATGAAGTCAGGGGAAAAGAGAGAGGGGGTTAGTATATTGCTCTAGAAATAAGTGAATCACAGGCCGGGAGGAGAGACTCTAAGCTCTACTTAGGTATATACAACAAAATATTGTTTCTTATCACGTTGATTTCGCGATTTCAGAACGCTCTAATTGAATCTACAATTGTCTTGAAGTCAAGAATTCATATTCTTTTTAGGCACCATCTTCTTTGTAACATGACGAAAATATAATTAAAAAGCAACGATATTTATTTCAGAGTCAACAAAATGGTCAACTACATTCTTTTTTCTTCTAGAATTAGCAAATATTGTTTGAATATGGTTTTGTTTCAGAGACCAAGCTTCGATTCCTTCTCTCTGAAACTAAACAAAGAAATTTTAATAAATTTACAAAAATTTCTCATGCTGACGAATCAAAAAACTGTAGTTGGTTGCAAATAAATGATAGTTGGTTGAGATTCACCTGCTTTGACAGTATAGCACGTTCATACATACATAATAGTGCCGCACGACTCGGAAATTAAAGATTAAAAATGATTCTCATTTCTTGAACTCACGACACATGTGTTATCATGGGGTAGGGTGCATCAAATTTTATTAAAAAATGTGATTATGACTTACATACTTACTGCATTCAAGCTATTATCTTTCATTGAAAAAAGTGCGAGACTAATAAGCTCTATCCAAAATGTCTGCTGACGCAACAGACAAAAAAAACTTTAGATAGAATTGATTATCTCGCATTTCACAAATATAAATTGTTGCGCTCGCAGCGAATACTTCATCACAAAGAAATGCGTGCGTCGCATTAACTTGTGAGAAGGCAGTTATTGGACAGCCAATTTATTTCCAACATTGGTTTCGAAAAGTTTCAAGCAGTCAAAATATAAATAGTAAGGAGGTGACCAAAATATTTCAAGAAACTATCTCGACATAGATAACCATGAGTACCATAAATTGAAAAAGTGTTCCAAAAATTCGATTCCATAATTTGTCCAAATGACTGCATGTCCAATTGACTGTACGTCCAATTAAATGTACGTCTAATTGACTGTACGTCTAATTGACTGTACGTCCAATTGAATGCACGACCAATTGACTGTACGTCCAATTGAATGTACGTCCAATTGACTGTACGTCCAATTGAATGTACGTCTTATTGACTGTACGTCCAATTGAATGTATGTCTAATTGACTGTACGTCCAATTGAATGTATGTCCAATTAAAGAGAAAACCAAACGGTTTTTCTCGTACTATTATGATTGACAAACCTAAAGACTGAGCGTTGAACTTAGGAAGGCCCTCCTTCCCTTGAATCTTCATGTGATTAGGTGGGTTTGGTATGACGGGATCTGTAACCATGTTCTTCTTATCTAGTTGGCTGTAAGCCAGCACACTGCCGCACTTCTGATCCAACTCAATCGTACGCTGAAAAGTGTGTTTTTAATCGAAACTCAAAACGTAATACTTCAGTAGCCAGTAGAGTTATATCGGATTATAACTCATTTATGGCAATAAAAGTGAATTACTAGATTGGTGAACAGTCGATAATCAAGCATAGTAAAGCGATGTTGCAAGTCAAGATATCCGGCTGACTACGTCCGTCTTTAAGTTAGTCTTGATAACACGATAGACTTAGCTGAGGGCTCATAATTTATCGAAATGGCCACAAGTTGTCAGACAACGTCTGACAAGCCACAAGTTGACGTCTAAGTTACGGCAGTTGTCCACCCCATCTGACATCTTTGCGCGCGCGCGCCTTTATGTTACGGTGAATGCTTACAATGGAGCGCGAAAGACCATCATTTATTTGAATGTGTCGTTCGCGCCGGGACAAATTTGGCGCGGCGTATATCATTGGTTCAGTGGTTTCAGGCGCATAATTGATGACCAGAAACACCCCTATTTCACCTCCCTCGAGACCTCTATATCGAATAAGGGTCGCAAAAAAGGCAGTTTTCAGGCCGAGAAACGTGACTTTACACCCCCATAAAAGACGAAAAATGGGTGATTTCGGAATTCTGAGGCCTGTTATGTCTTTCGTAGGTCAAAAGTTCAGCTCAATTGTCGCACTTGTGGCGTTGGCGTGTCTTATGTCGCAGTGGGACATTTACCTGTAGCCCGAATTAAGGCAATACTTATCCGACTATCAAATATGGGTGACGATATCTAAGTATTTACCACTGGACAAATGACAATATTACTGGGGTTACTTTGCCATATTATCCGCCGAGAATGGCTGAATGGCACTCCTTTGATTACCATCTCCCACTATTATTCATATATCCCTCAAATTACCTTGCCGATCACAATCATCTACTGTCTCACCACCCTTAATCATGACTCTGACTCTCAACTTCCTGTATAATGCACGCAGGTCCATTCAGCGCAAGAGTTTACTGTAAAGCTGTAACCTCGTAAGCTGATTGGTCAATGTCATGACGAGTTCTCAATTGACGGTCAATGTGGGCAGGCTAATACATCGCCGGGAATGACTGACTAATAGAAGAATAATCGTAAGAGCCATATGATCAAGACTTGCTGTGCAGTGTGCACACCATCAGACCAATACAGCAAATATCACATCCATATTCATAAACCAGAATACGAGGTGACCTAAACAGCAGTTAATTAGGGTGGTTAAAGGGAAGATCATGTTGTGTTTGGTGAAAGAGGCCAGTGAATATGCAGTGGAGTTTGACGGAGGTATCAAGGATTAGAATGATGAATTGGCGATGGCAAACCGTCTCTTTCCCACAACTTCACCAGCCATGTATGTGGTCAATTTATCATATCATTATCTGGAACAATATGATATATATTGTCATGAAATTATGCATGCTCGCAGCCAAATACTCAGATACGTTCAGTGTTGACAGTGTTCTTTACGCGTCACCACATTTTTGGCTTGTTAGTTTATTTCATTTCTTGTCCCTCAAACTCTAAGTATTCGTAATTCTTTTTCGACCAAAAACCCCTACTTTCCTCAAATTTTATAAGGTTATGGTAAAAAGTGGTTCACAAAAAGTCGGTCGATTTATAATTTCAGGGCTTTTAGAATCATCCCTCTTAGATCTTTATATGATCTTTAGAGTATCCCTTTGATTAGATCTTCGGGTTACTTTGTCCCTTATTATCTATTAAGGGCGAAAAGTTACCAGGAAAGCACATGCCAACATGTCAAAGCTTGAAATAGGCTACTAAATCTTTAATTACAATAAAGTTATGACTTATAAAGCCAGCCGCCGTCCTTTTCCCACAAGAAATTCCAAGAATAGAAGAATCACAAGCATGTAATTACTAATTCAGCACACTCTTGATTTCTGTAATTACTAATTATGCCCGTGGTACGACAGGTGCTAGGTAAATTTACGTCCTCGAGGTCCGCCAATTTATAAGTGAGCAACTTGACGTCTTTTCATAAGATGTTAGACATAGGATCTCATAATATGACGGCGCGTAGTGCTACAGTTGCTCTGGAATTAAATGATGTATCGCCGAGATAACTTCAGTCGAACTAGCTTAAGGTAGATAGATGGTATCTTCTTTACTCACTATAGGAGTATGGGTAGTCGAATTTGGGTAGTCCTGTGATAAATTTCTCGCCAATCTCGCCTGGTAGTCAACTTACCATGGGTAGTAGAGCCCTGGTATTCTACTAACCATGGGTAGTCGAGGCCTGGTATTTTACTAACCATGGGTAGTCGAGGCCAGGTATTCTACTAACCATGGGTAGTCGAGGCCTGGTATTCTACTAACCATGGGTAGTCGAGGCCTGGTATTCTACTAACCATGGGTAGTCGAGGCCTGGTATTCTACTAACCATGGGTTGTCGAGGCCTGGTATTCTACTAACCATGGGTAGTCGAGGCCTGGTAGTCCTGTGATAAGCCTTCCCCAGAATGTAGCTCCTGTCACATGTGTCAGATATCCGGAACGTAGCATCTTTGTCAAGAAACTGGTCTATCTCGTTATTTTCAAACTGGTGAGCGTTCTTAGTGAAAGCCATGACGTTCTTAACCACACTGCGGAAGAAATCGTGAGGTTATTCCTGAAATCGTTAGAAATTGGTAATTTCGTGAAATTGTGAGGTTATTCCTGAAATCGTGAGATTACTTCCTAAAATCGTGAAGTTCTTCCTAAAATCGTGAGGTTCTTCCTAAAATCGTGAGGTTCTTCCTAAAATCGTTAGGCTATTTCCCGATTCATTGCTCTAGGTTTTTAATTTCTAGGAGTTCTAGCCAATGAGCGTTCTTGAAGGCCAACTGATCATTTCAAAAAAGTACCTATTCAGTTTTCTGTCGGCATATCATCAAATATGACGTATACTATGTAAATTCTACATAGTTTTTGTTTACATAACACGTCGTAATCGGTGTAATCGATACTTTTCCAACAACGCTGTGACGTATGATAAGGGGAGGAGATGTTTTGTTATGTTTTATTTTGTATACACTAAGCACGGTAAAACTCGGATAAGAGTTAGACCCGTTCTAGACAGGGATTTTTGAGGGGCTATAGCTCGAGCTAAAGACTATAGCTCGAGCAAGCCTGTATAGAATGGGATCGAACTGAGCGACCCGGCCCGGGGAAGGAGATTGCGCGTTGGATCATTGTTATTATAGCGATATGTTGCGTGTTGGTACATGTCTTTTGTAGGTGCTGTTTGCTGAGTGTTTCGAGTGTCTTGTAGGTAACGGTTAATTATACACATGAGTTGAATAATTTATGGTCTTAAATTGTACTCACATTATTGACTTTGTTATATTGACAGGTTATTTATATAGTGTTGGGCGAGGTTTGGCATAATTATCTCGTAAATTTGTATTGATCAGTTGGCCTTTAACCACTCTGCGACCGTATGAATCGTGCGATAATTTGTCATTGGACGATTGGAGAAGTAGAAATTGGTAGTTATTACAGCATAATATGAGGGGAGCAGTAGGCTAAATAGGGTAATTAGGATTTCTTTGGTGATAAGGGTATTTCTCAGGTTATTAGGGTGGGGCTTCATTTGGAAAATACTAAAATAGGGTAATTAGGAAATTTTGTGTTATATTCTGAGATTAAGGGGTTGACTTTTGAACTAAGGTATTTAGTCTCTAACTACCTACAAAGGATTAACAAATTTAAGTGAGCACTCAAACTAATCACAACATATTGTTACGGTAATTCAAAGTATTTAAAATATCATCTAAAACGACAAACTTTAGGAACATTATAGAGATTTGGCGAATGACCACTGATGTCGGTTTTCCTTTCGGAAGTCATTAAAATAGGGAAAATATTAGTGAATATTAATTTTAAAGGGAATTCAGGTAGCTATTGCGTTCATTCGTTTGCAAAGGCTAAACTTTTGCTCCCAAGTCCGATATGTAACTGCAAAACATTAATAAAGGTGATCTGTGGCCGAGCAGAGGTATTGTTACACCGTGTAACGCGTTTTTGTCATTTTCTTGATCTGAAAGGGTAGTTAAGCAACTGCAAAGTTATCCATGACCTCCGTCAGCTTAAATATTGACCTGGCCATCAGTTTAGGCTGAGTATATGTTTACAAACACGTGTACTGCACTCGATATGATTAGGGGGTGGGGAGGGTAGCTCAATGTTCAGTATGCTAGGTGTTAGTGATTTGCCGATCTGAAAACTTCTGTTTTACATGATGTACACGAAAGCCTATCATGTTTCGACAATTTCCAGTTTTACGATGCCATCTGAACCTATCACATCGGTTCCCTACGTGATATGGGACATTAAACTCACTTCCAAGGGTTAAACTTCCGTTTCTTCCTCCTGAACTTGTTCAACTGGTCCTCAGTCATGCTCGCTTTGATATCGTCCGGCAGATTGAACTCATCAGCGCTTGTGGGTCGAATACGCCATATCTCACTCTGACCGAACGTACCTTAGAAGAAATAATCCACAAATTAACTGACCGTTTTTGATTGCGCTGATATTCTACTTTCTAGAGACTGAAACCGTTTTTTAGTAAAACTTACTAGCTAGTGAGTCACTACCTAGTGAGTGACTTACATTGTATACGGGCCTATCTGAACCACTGATGTGATGTTCCAGTCATCACTTACCGATGTAAGTGCCACTGATGCTCCAGACAGCACTTGTATCGATGTAAGTGCCGCTGATGCTCCAGACAGCACTTGTACCGATGTAAGTGCCACTGATGCTTCAGACATAACTTACCGATGTAAGTGCCACTGATGCTCCAGACCCTAATCGAACAGTCAGTGCTGGAAGTGATGATGATGTTTTGTCCGGGCACTAGCTCCACGTTGGTTATGGTATACAAGTGGCATCTGAAGTAGGCGTTTACTGGTGGTCCGTCAAAGGGCGGGGCTGCTTGTAAGTGGCAGGCGTTTGGCACGTATCGGCGAGCCGTTTCCATTTCATAGCACCACCGCGAAATGTCAAATACCTGATGTATGAAAAGCTGATGAAAACCTGATGAAAACCTTATAATATGAAAACAGATCCGTTAAAACACCACCATACTGGCCTGATACTGGCGCTATAACGGTGTGATACTGGCGTGGTACTGGCGCGCTACTGGCCTGATACTGGCGCGATACTGGCGTGATACTGGCGTGGTACTGGCGCGATACTGGCGTGATACTGGCCTCGACGGATCGCTCAATTTACCAAATGTTGAATGCAAGGAAGGAAACACATAAGTTGCAAGCGTCGAATTGCTGACACTTATTATCACAGATTAACTAACCGATACCCATCCAGACGTATCTCCCGTTATAAGGAGGCTGTTGTTTCCATTAGTTGCCATTGCGTGAATACTATCGTTCATCGTACCGTTAGTCATCACTTTGAACTGACCCAGCAAACCTAGGGCAGGATAAAACGTCCACTAGTCCAATCTTATGTTGATGCATATCGAAAATTATTAAGGTTCAGATACTCAGATAGATCTCTTGAATCATGATTCGATATCATATTATGATCGATATTTCCATCAATGGATGATACTCAGAAATCAGAAATTATGAACAGCTGGTTGTGCTACATAGATTGCAGCTATAAACGTCACCAAATCACCACTTTATAAGGTGAAAGTGACGTTTAACGGTCAAGCACCGATATAATTGAAGTGAAATTGGAGTATATGTTTCATACATTGAGAACGCATGTCATATTAAAAAAGCAACACCTGAAAACTATTAGATTTAGAGTTGAGAAATTTTATAGAAATTCTTCATTAGGTAAATAATTATATTCCCCTCTTGTAACCAATCAATATCGGTCACGTCTGTTCGTCTGAACTCGAGATCTCTTTGATAACCAAATTTTTCTATGAATTCAATAAAATAGCCCAGCTTGCTCAGGCATTCGGTGACCCGCTTTTTAATTTCGTATGGCATGATAAATTAGCTAATTTCGAATGATCAATTATTGATCATGATTAATGATAATATGATCCCTCTTTCTTCCTGAGGAAACTTTATAAATATAGTAGTCTCGCTGAAACCAGATATCACAGAATCAGATCCTAAGTTTCACCCTCGTGTGACTTATTAACTTATTACTTTGTTAGCACGGTTTCGCGAACCATGAACAGCGCGAAAATTGAATTTAAACCGACATGAAAGTGATAAATCAATTTGACAAAAGTTTTGTACACAGTGGGTCTCTTGGTTTTATGTTTTAGTATTTCAGGGAATCTTCAGGTTAGATAAGGGAGAGAAGGTGGTTGCACGATCTTTTGATTTTTAGTTTTTCATCTCTTATTTTGTGTACAGTTATATTTTCGTTTCGTCTCTATAACTTTCTGTATCGACTATCGAAGTTTTTAAAAAAAAAGTGGAAAGTTTACAATTTTAAACAGACCACAAGAACATCAATTCAGTTTCACAAAATTACTTGTTTCGTATTTTTCGTGAATCGTTACTTCCTGAAAATTAATTTATCATTATATGATCACATCTGCTTCACAGATATGGTAGATATGTAGCATATCCTGATATAACAATAACAGTAGGTATAACACCTTAATTCATAAACAGTTCACGCATCATGTTTGGGGACATGTACAACACATCCGGTACACTGGTTCACTCGCAGGAAACAGCCGATATCTTCTTCAATTACTGCTTCTTTGTTATCTGTCTCCTGCTCCTGCTCCTCTCTACAGTGTGCAACCCACTGGTTAGTGGTTAGTGGGGCAACCCACTGGTTATTGGTTAGTGGTTAGTGGGGCAACCCACTGGTTAGTGGTTAGTGGGGCAACCCACTGGTTAGTGGTAGGTGGGGCAACCCACTGGTTAGTGGTTAGTGGGGCAACCCACTGGTTAGTGGTTAGTGGGGCAACCCACTGGTTAGTGGGGCAACTTACTGGTTAGTGGTAGGTGGGGCAACCCACTGGTAATTCGTTAGAGGAAAGTGGTTATTGAGTGTGTGAGAAAAATAGATTATATACATAATCATGTAATAGATCTCTATGCCCTGATAATCATTTGAAATTGAAATTGATCAATTACTTCATCAATTTTGATACCTTAGGGAAACTTTGGAATTGATTCTCACTTTCTTATTTTCGTATATAAGGGGGGGGGGGGGGGGAAATCGAATCATCACACACAACACCCTTCTCTATTTCAGGTGTTCCTCCACCACTACAGATCCAAACAGAACACATCCGCTGTCCTCTTTCAAACGCTGACCGCTAACGACTTCCTGACCTGTATTGTTACTCTACCCTTCCTTATGCGAGGTCTACTTGAGCAATCAGAGTCGGAGAGGGACCTGACTGACCAATCAGAAAACGTAAACGGGGAGTCAGACAGCAAAAGGAGGGTAGAGACCTGGCAGATTTGTTATACCGTCATCAGGAACACGCTGTTCAGGTGATAATTATATTATTTTGAAGTTTGAACTTCCCCAAACGGTCTACAAGGAAGTCTGAAATATTCTGGTTACAATTTTCCCAATTTACATCGCCTGTGGGAGTTCAGACCTAAGACAAAAATAATTGGGGTAATGAACTTTATGAAAAACCCTGTTCAGATGGAGTCTACTGACTGCAGCAGTGTTGGGTGTGGTAAGAGCTATCAAGATACTCAGACCCTTTGTGAAGGTCAGATGCCGGTGGGCTCTTGCACCTCTAGGTATCGGGGGTGAGTTAAGATATCTAGAGATTCAGACTTTAGAGTCCTTCAGTGTAGATATCTATACAAGTATACAATTATACAATTTAATCCAGATTCTAATTATAATAATTATCTGGATTCTAAATTCTAAAAAACGTAAATATTTTACTCAATAGGCCGATCATCATTCATCATAAGTTATGATGAATGATGATCGGCCTATTGAGTAAAATATTAACGTTTTTTCATAACCCATCATATCGTCAGGTCTGCTGACGCTCCTCTCCATTATCTACAGTGTGGTAGACAACCTGGGTCAGCTCCACTGGAACCCCTACTCCCAACAAGTCCTCGACTTCGACTTCTCAGCCTCCTCCGTCTCCTTCTCCCTCTACGCCACCATCTACATCTCCATCATGGCCACAGGACTGAGCAGTGCTCTAGCCAGCATGTACGGACTCCACCAGGTCCAGCTACAGAGAGTTCAGGGCGGGCTCCCCAACGAGCCCGGCTGCCCGGCTTGTAAAACCGTCTTGATGATTAACCTCCTGCTGTGCTGCCAGCTGATATTCACTGTCATCTCTGTGTGTGTATCCTGGTACAGTCCAGACCATGTGGTGGCCATCAATTACCTGGCTTTCCTGCGCTTCCCTTTCTCAAACTCAGCCATATCGGCCCTAAATCCAGTCATTATCCTGGTGAGGTCCAACATCTACCGGAATCCGTTAAAAGAGTTGAAGAAGAGGGGAAAGAGGTCGAGGGTTACGAAAAATAAGATGTCTGTGACATTGAATAATACCACTATCTCAACTAACATATGAAGTTATTAAATAAAAAATACCGAACACATTGAGACAGAAAATCAGAAACTTTTGTCCCCTCCACCTGAATTCCGATATAATCCACAAAAAAATCTTGGCAAGCATTTGAAACAACAACATTTGAAAAATGTTATCGTGGCCCAAAATGAGATGAACTGATAACAATTATTATATTTGTCAATTATCATTTATTTTAATCAAAATTCATGTTTCGTAAAGTTCGAAACCGCAGATTCCCAAATTCCTGCAATTTGGTAGCGAGAAAATGAATTTAATTAATTTACCGATTATTTAAACATACCGCCGCCTTGACAAGACCAAGCCCGAACAATGCAGTAGCTGTGTCCGGAGATCAGGGTTGCTGTGTTGTATGCGGTAGGACGAGCCTGAAAACATTGTATAACCTTAACGTAGAAAGAACAATGAGCTGGACTCCTATATATGATAATATGGCGAGTTCCTCGATATATGCAGCAAAATATATCGAAACGCAGAGCACTCACGTCTAAGAAACAGAGCTTATCAACGGATGAATCGTACTTCTTTTCTTCACCGAAGTCAAGGAGGGGGATGAGAGGTAAGTTGTCGTGTTGAGTCGAGAGCCGGCTTTTCACGCTCGATATACTGGACATTCGTCTAGTGAATGTTGAAGTTAAGTCATTAATCTGCAGTGATTCAAATGGAAGTTGACTATGGCCGAATGATAACAATCAAATTTGTGTACAAAAATAAATCAAAATAATTCTGTTTATGTAAGAAACTAACGGACCGTTTGTTCTTGAGATTATTGATTCTTGATCCTTGAGTCCTTGCGAAGTTTATCTGAGGTAGGAGGGGCGGGGATGCACCGTAGGGGGCGTTGTCAGCAGGGAATGTGTTAGCCAGGGGCGAGTAGTAGATCTTAGCCATACCCTTACCTTTGGGCGTTGTCAGCATGGAATGTTATGTGTTAGCCAGGGGGGAATAGTAGATGTTAACCATACCAGTACCTAAATTCGATCCCAGATAATGATTACGTGTTGAGCCTTATGTTTTTTGAATATCAAACACATTAACCCTAGTAAACATCTTATTTTGCCCGGTTTGGAATCCCTATTAAGAACTATAATCAAGAAAATAGCCCCATAATTTAACGAATACTCACCTTTAGGTGTACAGTTGGCAGAGGACAGTCGGCTGAGCACAATGTCGCACCCGTTATTACGTATTATGATCGAGCCATCATACATAGCATACGCTATTATATCCGACCTGAAATGATTCTCTACATGATTTCCTGGGTGGAGGGGAAATTTCTGAAACATGAACACTAAACAATAGACTAGGATATCATAATATCATATGAAATATCTACAATTCACTAAAGATGATAATTATGAATATTTAATCGGTGATTTCTAGCATTTTCATTCTAGTGGGATTACTTGATTGGGAACAAAAAATTATATCTACATCCTACAATTAAAGAATCTACTTGTGTTGGATACCTGTAGAGGGCGAGTGAGAGAATATCCTCGCAGTGCTGGCTGTCAGTCAACACCCGGGGAGGTTCGTCCTCTTCCACACCCCTAGAGTCAGTGAACGAGAGGAGAACGGATTAAGGAGATGTAGAATATTCTAGGTAAGTATGATAGAAGTAGACTTCCTCTTCTACACCCCTGGAGTCGCTGAACGAGAGGAGAACAGATTACAGAGAAAATACGATATGCAAGATTTTGAATACGTATTTTGAAAAGTAGGGCAAAAATAAGTATTTTTGCACGTATTTAAAAACCCTGAATTGATATATGTATGATGGAAGGTAATTGCCGAGATCCTGGAAAGTACGGGACTCCGGACTCGCTCCCTTCCTAAGACTCCACTGTTTTGGGGCTCTGGCACCTCGGTCCTAGAGCTACTAGGCTGGGGGACTCGCCTGGCCCCTCGCGGGTTCGTCCCCCTTCTAGTAGTAGATTGTCGCGATCCCAACAAAGTCCGTTCCCAATTTTCATATCCCTAACTCCTAATTCTAGGTTATAGATATGTTCTATAAGAAAACGTGAGTTATAGTGTATAGTAACTCACGTGTACACTACGAGTTTCCTGGACCAGCCACCGGTTACGAAGGTATTCTTACAGCACAGGATATCTGTGATTTCCTCACGGTGTACGTTCTGTAATAGTCTTGTAAAAAGTGAAAGGTCTTTTTTTGAAAAGTGAAAGGTCTTTTTGAAAACAGTGGCTGTTCAAAAACAGTGGCTTGCCAAAAAGATATATTCAAAAAATGAAGGAAGAGGGGGAAGTATTTTGGTCTTTTTTCAATTTCACACTGGTTTGGAAGCTGGTATGTACTGCAAAGAACCTGTTAACCTCTAACCTGTAGCTCGCCAAGTAGAGCTCCGTTATTAAAGTTCCATATTTTGACGGATCCGTCCTTGGCTGCGGTCAGGAGGCGCCGATGGGTCGGGTCAAATGTCATGGCTGTGATCTCTTGGTCCCCGTGACATTGCGAGAACTGAAAGTTGAGACACAGGCGAGGACGTTAGGGGTCGTTTTGAGGACAGTCATGGCTATGGCTGATGGCAATTAGTCAAGAAATATTCAAATTTTCGGAAACATAAAATTTCCCATCTTTTTACAATTTAAAATTTTCAAATCACCTGGATTACTTTCTCTCCTGTTTCCAAGTCCCAAACACAAACCATTGAGTCGTAAGAGGTGCTGACGACCTGAAATCAGCACAGTAATAACTCTAAATTCGGACTTTCTTATTTCTTAGTTCTTTATTTTCTTAGTAATTGTTTTTTTTCCATTTTTTGTCAACTGTACTTCGAGATAAAACGTTGCGTATATCGCGAAAACTGACTAACTGATTACTAAAGGTGTTTTAATACACCAGACCTGATTGAAGTTCTGGTTGTAGAGCGCAGCCCGTACACACTTGCGGTGGCTCTTGATGTTCACGTTGTTCACTATTGACTTCCTGGTACGTTCTAACACCCCCAGGTTGAACTGAACCCGAGGTAAAAAGTAGTAAGTTATGATTGATTATTATATTGGTTAATCATTTTGATTCATTGATCTTTTTTAATTGATCTTTTTTTATAATTGAACCCGACATGAGAGTAAATTTCATCAATTTGAAATTCACAGCACATTGTCTGAGGAATGAAATCAGAAATGGCATGATTCTTGACGCACATTCTTAGACCCAATAATGAGTGTGTGGTGAATGGGGTGAAAGAGTGCAGCTGTGACGGGGTACACCCCAAAGGTGAGTTTACTGAGGGTCTGTAGGCACACGTGATCCTTCAAATCCCACACTTTGATGACCGTGTCTTTCGAGACGGAGATGATGGAATTCGTTATCTCTGACACGATCACGTGTTCAACCGTAGCTGAGTGACCCTGAAATATTTAGTGTTTACCCAATTGAAAAGCGCTCGTGAAGTAAACAATTAAATATAAACGATATGCGGCATAAACCGAACGGGATATCTTCAAATTAGGATACGATAAAATTGAACTATAGAAACATTTTATTAAATTGTTCAATTAACTTCAGGACACATTCAGACCATACCTTCATCATGGCAGTTGGTTTGTTTGTCATGGTGTAATGCCACACCCGCAGTACCGTATCTAGACCCCCTGATACTATGTAGTCCTTGGAGATGTCAAAAGCGTTGACACCCTTGTACACTGAGAAGACAGAGCTGGCTTTCTTATCACCTGGCTGGTAGATGTTACCTGCGGAGGATTATAGCACTGTTACCTGCAAAGGTTATTCAGTACCAGTTCTGTTAACTGCAAAATGCTGCAATGCGTTTAAATGCGCATGTACCTAACAAGGAAATATTGACATCAACTAATCGTTGCATACTTGGGTAAATTTGAAAGCACTTGAATTGATTTCAAAAGAAACTATACTAGTTTCAAACCGAAATAGAGGGAAGTATCGGGATCCATTGAGCAGGAGATAAAAGCGTCGTAGTTGGGAAGGTATTTGACTTTCTTGCTCCAATCAGTGTGTATGCTTTGGATAACCAGCTTCACGCCTGTGACAAGATTTGGAAAAACTTGACATGATCAGAACGAGATCTTATTACATATTTTGGGAATAACGACAAAAATCAGCTGCGATTTGGAATAAGAAGTTAGAGGAGCACTGACCATTGAAACGATATTTTGATTATAGAATTAGCGTATTTAAACAGAAAAGAAGAAACTCACCGCTCACTCTACCCATCAGAATGTCATGCATCTGAACACGTCTAGCTTGGTTGGTTTTCTTGCCCGAGTCAGACCCAAACAAGCCTTGCTGGACAGACGAGAATATGAGTCGTCCAACCTGCCCTGGGGGATTTCAAAGGTAAGGTTCCCCGTTCTAGTGGGCTTTTATAACATGGTCAAATGTTCAGTTTCCTGGTATAACAAACACAGATTTATAGCTTATTAAAATTTCAACTTTTTAATCATGATACATGGTAGAAGCTATAGGCAGATTTAATTACCCAGAGAGTCGCCAAAGATCATGACGGCTTCGTTATGGTTCTGAGGATTGAACCAGTAGTGGAGACTGGTGATTGTGTTATCGAAACCCAGGAGAACAAACCAAAGATCACAATTAGCTCCTGAGATGTCGTAGAAACCTGCGTCAAGAATGCGATTGAAACTATTGAAAGAATAAGATAATAGATATGCTTTGTACGACAATAGGTACAATAAATCAATAACCACTATATAGCCATCAGCTTGAAAAGCTGAAACGCAAAACGAATTTACTAATTTAGTTCAAAAACTTACACAATTCTCGGTTTGTTGTGGATATCACTATTTTGGAGGTATTCGAGAGTACCTCTGACGCTAGAATCCACTTCCCCTTCTTTCCTCGATCACTACGGATTTCGTCCAACTGAACAATTTTGAATTCTTTTATTCAACAAATTAACATTGAAGTGGGAAGCAAGAGTCAAGTAAATAAAAGGTACCTTAGAGTTCACTATAATCCTTTCGTTTCAAATCAAGCTTTATATAGGAATTAGAGTACATTTTAATTTTTCATGTTCACTCTATAATCATAATCTATGCTTACAACTATTGATTTCTGGAGTTGCATGTCTGAGTTCCAGAACGCTAGTGTGCCACAGATATCCGCTGTGACGTATCGGCCGTTTGTCTTGCTGTACACAACAGGTCCGTCGTCGTCCTTTCCACGTCTGTTTAGTGCTTGTAGGAATCCGATACCTAGGTATACGAAAACAGACATGTAATGATTAATAAGTTGAAATGGCGTCATCTTCATTGTCTGATTGTGCTTTCGAAATAAAATTACATTCCTTTCAAAATAAAAAAGCAATATAACGAAGACTGCATTCTGTCAAAGAAGCAGAGATTAAACGATGAAATTCCCAAGTGAAATAAACTAACCCACTATAGTATCTCGATGCGGATTTGAGATGAATCGGAAGGGATTTGGGAAAGGAGTTTCGTTTACATAGTTCATGTCTTGTCGTTCTTTGTACTCAAGCAGCATGTACGTGCAAAACTCATCCCAGTCCACTGTTCCTATGGGCATTTAGAAGGGGGTTTAAAAGAGACGTTAACTTATTTAGATATTTCTCTGACAAAATACATGAATATGATCTCATGAGTGAAATGAGGAAATTGTAGTCAATTTAACCATCGCAATTTGTGTCAATCTTCATGAACATCACTTTCATCTCCTCCTTGCTGAGATCTTCATTTCTTGTGAGAATGGATCGGAATGCATGCTCAAATTCATCGATGTCAAGTCCATTGCTATCATCTTGATCATGCTCCTGATGACAAGTTAATCAAGAAATTTTGGAGATTTGATAGGACATTGTTTTAATTTTTCAGCATTCAGTATTCACAAAACAATGTAAACTGTACTAATTACTTTATCAGGCGACTGATCTTATGCATGGTATATTACAGAAATCTATAGTCTAGAGGATTTACAAACCTTGAATTTTTGCTTCAGTTTCTCTAAATGTGACAGGTTTATTGCATCCTCAAGCTTTGACCGATTCAATCTCCTGTGTGAACTTCCATCCTCTATGCTAACTTCTTTAGGTATTCGCTTGGATCTGAAAAGTGACTACAGTACAATTTCGAACAGTTGGAGTTGAAAAATCGAAACATCCTTATCAAATTTCAAACATCTAAAAATGTCCCGAATAACAAATTACTTACCCATCATCTTTAAAATCTGCTTCACTGGTCGATTTTTGGTTGTCAATACAGTCATTTCCATTATACAGTTTTTCTTTACTCATACTGCAGGCAATCATTGTTTAAGTTATGGACCTCAACAGAAACCTGTGTCCTATGGTCTGTTGCAGAGAATTCCACTGGTAAATTTTATTAGCATGAAGAAACTTAATTTCATATTGTGTCAATTGTAAAGATAGCCAGCAAAAATGAATTATACCAATCACAGTTAAGCTCAGTTTTAAACATGTTAATACTTTAATAAATCTGTACATCATTATATCAAGCAAAAAATTCTAGAATTCTGACCTTCATTCTTGATAATATTATCAACTCTTAAATTATGCAACTTAATCTAAAACTTAAGTAAAGCAAATAGAATGGCTTGTGCACAATATATTCAATTAGACACAAATTCATTTTAACAACCTATTGCTTTCTTACTTTGAATTCAAAACCTGTATCATGTGCTTGGAATAAATGTCTTTATAGTTTGGCAAGTTCTGTGAAGCTCTATGAGCCATGGTACATAAATCTTTAGTGAAATCAATATTTTCACTCTTGATACCTTGATTCCATGCTTCACATATCATCCATGCAGCTTCCTCTTCAGGAAACTCATTGGCATATTGGGACCAGTATTTAAACACTTGCATTATATCAGAAGAAATCTTTGCCAAATGAATGAATAGCTTACTTATGTGACTCCACTTTGGATCAGGAGCTGTTAAATGATGTTCAAGTGCACTTTTCAAGGCAGTTTCATTAACAAGTTTATCCTTGCTCATCATACATATGTCAACAACTCTATCCATAGTGGATAAGGGAATATGTTTCATGGTATTAACACATCCTATGAGGGAAACAACATTTGGAACATTTAGTCTGACAGCACACTCAAGTTCATACAAAATCAAAATAATGGTAGTTGTGTTATCAAGATTAGTATTCCCAAAACTCTTGAATTGAGCCAAATATTCCATTGCATTGTTAAGGTGACTCTCTTGGTTTTCTTCTTGGGATAAAGAAAGCTGGAGACAAGCAGCTATTATAAGGAGACAGCAGTTCCTTTTTCTGTCAAGAAAGTGGACATCATCTGCAACAGGCATTTTAGATGATATCAATAAGCATTGTTTAAGAATCTTGATCATCAACTCATAGTCTGGCTTAGCTTTTAGGGCAGAATTCCAAGCTGAGTCTGCAAAATATATTTTTTCAGACATAGAAAGTTGATCAATATCAGAGAAAGAAATTTTTAGAGAAAGAAATTTATTTTTTATCAACATTACAATACATTTAAAATACAAAACAAAATAATTCCTTTCCTTTTCCCTATAATTTCCCAATTTAACAATTAAACTTAACTCAGTTGCCCCAGCCCGTCGGGGCGCCGCGCACTATGGCGCGCGCACCCGGGCAATGATACCCTCCTGCGGCGCGCGACACTGTGCAAGGTACCTTCAGTGCGACAGTGCAACGCACCCCAAGAAAAGCACCCAGAGCCCAGGCGCTGCGCGCGGCACAGGCCGCGGCGCCACAACGGGCCAGATACAACTGGGTAACACTACTCACAAGTCAAATCGAAAATTTTAACATTGTTACGTAAGTATTTAAGTACTATACTATAACTATCTAGTAGCCAACAACAAAATTTCATAATACAATATATATTATCTAATTTCTTGTCTTCTAGGAAATTTCAAAAACTTTATCAATTGCAATGATACTGCGATATAGATACTGCTAAGCTTAGCTACAGCTAATTACAGCTATAGCTTTTATCTAGCAATTGATATAAGTCAGAGTCTTGCTGTGGAGATTTGCTTAGTCTTAACAAACACCTTAGGGCAACAAGCCTGAAAGATGTATCAGACGAAATGTGGATGGATTTGTACAATGTCTTCCTTGCTATGCTCTCTGAATTTGACTTGAATGCTAATATTGCAGCCGTTTGTAATAATGCTTCATCAGTAATCTTTTCAGCAATTTCAATTGCTTTAACCTCATCAACCTTGACCAGTGCAACTTGAAAGAGCAAAATATCTATCATAGATGATTCATCTTTCAATTGCACAATGTATTTCTCAGCAGCATCTACATCGGCATAATCCACGATTTTTGCAAGTACACCTGAATTCGCCGCGAATTCGCCGCGAATTCAAGTGAATTCAGGTGAATTCAGGTGAATTCGCGGCGGAGTTCGCCAAAAAAAATTTTTGGCGGACTCCGCCGGACTCCGCCGGAGTCCGCCGCGAACTCCGGCGAATTCACTTGAATTCACCTGAATTCGCCGCGAATACACGCGTATTCGGTGTACTAGTTCGCCAATTTTCCAGTTCACCCAGGTGAACTGCCAGTTCGCGGCGAATTCGCGGCGAACTAGTTCGCCTGAATTCAGATGCCGGAGTCCGCCTGAGTTCGCCGGAGTCCGCCTGAGTTCGCCGGAGGAAACTTGCCCAAAAGCCCAAATCAGTACGAATTTAACAAATTAGCGATCGGCGATGAAGGAAAATTGCGTTATCGCAATTGCAAAGGCTCTTCTTATACAGGTGTTTTGGTCGGCGCTTTGCTCTAACCAGATCCCGATTGCAAAGTCAACATGGGGAACGGATTCTAGGTCGGGGGACTCTAGGTCGGGGGTGGCACACCAGGGTGGACTCTGGGTCGGGAGATCCCCATGCAGGGTGGACTCTAGGTCGGGAGCCTCTTCACTTTATATAAACTACCTAAAGCCTGGATCGATTTATACCGAGAATATCTCGGTTAATCCAGATAACAGAGCCCGTACGGAGGGTACAATAATGCTCGATCCGATGTATCATTGTGGAGACACTGGGGACTCACGATACACGGTGTCAGCATGTGATCCGCCACATCACAATTTACACTATCCCATACCGCTTGTTGGCTCATGTCATCGGAGGGGATACGTGATACAGGACGTTCATGCGAGCACAACCCCATGCTAATTCGTCAGGATATCGTCCCACTTAGGTAACGAGGTCTCATGAAGTCTGCAAACCCTTGACACGACAGATGGGAGACAAGCTTGGAGGTGGATCAAGCGGAGCTGGCAGCTGCTAGTGTCCTGAACCTTATACCCAGTCTGCAGACACCCTCCCTGCAGACTGCCGGACCCTCAGACAAGCTGATATGCTCCTCTACGACAACGCCTCGGGTGATCATCCGGGCTACCAGTGACTTTTGTTTGTTTGTAAACCCCAGAGGGGTACCGCTAAGGGCTTCTAAAAATATGGGTATAAAATAATATTCAATCATAAACCACAGGGCAAACAACATAATTCACACCCGACACGTATAACAAGCAAAAAATGACGAAATTTAAGAAAACTGTTCAGTTTTGTGCGAAATTTCTGTCAGATTTTAAAACACTTCGGTGACTCTTTAAACTCGAAAAATGAATGTCAAACCCCGCTTAACACACTGTACACACCAAAACCTCACGATCCTAGCAGAAAGCTCCTGCTGGTTCCTCGATGGAACCTTCAAGTCCTAACCCCAGATCCTTGTCATCCATGGGCTCTCATCCCTCACAGAAGACAGATCCTGGTGCCTCCCCCATGGTCTGCATTCTCCTCACCCACAAGGACTTAGCCATTTACGCCTATATGCGCCGATACTGGTTTTGTCCTCAGCGAATCAGCGATGTCCTAAGTCGTCAGGGGTCAGGCAACACCTGACAATGACGTCACAGATCTTGATGTCAATTTTTCTAGTGTCCTAATCAAAACCCTAACCCTAAGGGGGCCGTCACATATTATGTCATCACTTTTTGCCCATTTTCAACCCCTCCCCCCTGTCTGTCATCACTTGTCATCATTGGCTGACCCCTCCCCATGATGACGTCAGCATTGACCAAACCCCCTCCTTTTTCAAAACAAATTTTGACTATTTCGAATCAAAACAACCGACATGAAATATCAACTATGTACGTGTGGTGTGATTCATATCGTTAAATTCGTTTAAAAATGGTTCTAATTGTCATAGACGAACATCCAGTTAGTTTGGAAATATAGATATCATATCAAAGAAATGAAATGGGTACATCAAAAACAAAATATTATGAACGAAAAGTTTGGATATCGTATTTTCAATTTAGAAAATTCAATATTTTCGCTGACGTCGGCAAACCTTAAACCCCCTCCCTCCCCCTGTCATCACCTGTCAGCATTTGAAAACCCCCTCCCTCCCGTCGAGTGATGACGTAATATGTGACGGCTCCCCTAAGGTTCTTTGGATCCATGACGACACACATATGGTAGACATTGTGAATTGAATCTTAGTCTCACATAAGCGTGCCAGACGTGACAAAGTTCCTTCAAAGTTCAGGTGAATTCGCCGCGAACTGAGTTCACCTGAGTTCGCCCAAGTTCGCCCAAGTTCACCTGAGTTCGCCTGGGCGAACTGGAAAATTGGCGAACTAGTACACCGAATACGCGTGCACTCGCGGCGAATTCAGGTGAATTCAGGTGAACTCGCCAGAGTCCGCGGCGAACTCCGGCGGACTCCGGCGGAGTCCGCCAAAAATTTTTTTTGGCGAACTCCGCCGCGAATTCACCTGAATTCACCTGAATTCACTTGAATTCGCGGCGAATTCGCGGCGAATTCAGGTGTACTTGCAAAAATCGTGGATTATGCCTCTACATCCCCTTTTGACAAATAGCATGTTGCAATATTATGATACAACTTATCCTTCTCAGCTTCTCTTGAGCAAAATTCCAAACAGATGATATAAATTTCAAGGGCTGTCTCATATTTTGATTCTTTGAATAGATTTATCCCACCATTCCACAAAATGTCTTTCACTTTACCCCTTGAGAAATTATCTGTATTTCTTGATAGTGAGAAAGCAGTCCTCTTGATGTTTTCAATACTATCTACTTCTGCTGTCTCAAGTTGGGATTTCAGGTGGTGCAGTTCAGTTTCAACAACAGGTTCCAAACTGGCAGAGCTTGAGCTTGAGAGCATACTGTGAAAATCCAATGAGATGTATGATCAATAATAATATGAGAATAGACCAGGAAGATGTATAAGGTGAAATTTTCAATTCAGAAAGTCCAATGAGATTTTTTTCAATCTCGGAAGAGTCAGAAGAGCAGTGAACACTAAAACATATTCATAAAAATGTATCAAAGAAAAAGATAAGCATATCATAGAAGTTATATCGATTATTCACAATAGATTGATGTGTTTCAAAGGATTTATTTTTTTAAATGATATAACATAACTAAACAAAGATGATGGTATTTAACCATCATATCATTCTTCACGACCACTTCAAGAATTTCGTTATCTATCGATGATTGGCAAAAATATCGTTGTTCTGATCAACAAAATCAATAAAAATCAAAATTTCTCAAGCTACACTAGCATAGGTTTGTGTATGCGCGCCGCAGCGCTTCCCTAACTAGGGTGTCGCGTCGATACGACACTACCTGGTTTAGGGCTTGCCGCGCCGCCCACTCTGGCTGCACGCAACCAGGGCCCTGGTTAGGGCAAAGCATAAATGATTAAATGAATAGAAAATTACAACATTAAATTCAAGAATTGACTCTACTGTAATGTATATTTTTAAATTCTATTGCAGCTTTGCCCTCAGCACATGGAATTTGCCTCTTTTTATATGGGAAGAAAGGATATTTTTAGAATGAGTGCTGTAAAAATTGATATCATTATTATTTACTTCTCATACTCACTATGTTCAGACAAGTTTTTCAAAATCATAAACTGTGGAAAGCGAAAGGAGCAGACAATGAATTGATGCTCACAAATGTTTCTATCAGTGAATATGTCGAAAATTGTATGTAGCACGTATATTATAGCTTGATAAATTTAGAAGTTTCAGTTTATAAGCCAATTTTGAGGGTACTTGTAGCCATGAATTAATTGTAGTATTGTATTCCTCACATTGGCTAATACAATAAGAAGATGGCAATTGGTCAGGCACCTGCATAAATAGGACGAGCAGATATGTAAACAGGGCTGGTGACGTCACAGATCTAAAGGTCAATTTTTCTGTATCTAAACTAACGTGACCCTACAAAACTAACCTTAATCCTTACCCTAAACCTAACAAATTGACCCTAATCAAAACATGAGTCAGTACTGATAGTGTATGATAGTGTAGTCAATTTCAGTACTGACTCATGTTGATAGAATAATTTTATTAGGCTCCCGTTAATCAATCTTCAGAATATGGTTGAAAATGAATGTTGATAGAACATTTGAAAATTTCCGTACTACTACAACTGTTTTATTGTGTGATTTCTTCATTAAAAGTTTTTGTGCGCGTTGACACATTTAATCAATCCATTTAGAAGTAATTAATTAATTAATTGGCAATTGGTCATGATGTTAATGAAATTATTGCACTTGGCTTCCCCTCACAATAATTTGGTATTGGTGCACTCGGCCTGCTGTTCCTGTGACAGTTATTGCACTCAGCTATGCCTCCTGCGATAATTTCCATTAGTACATTCTCAGCCATGCTCTAAGCATAATTTAGTCTTGAATGATATTGATGCCTGCATTAGTATCTTGTGTGAAACAATGTGTATGTATCTTCAATGAGTTCCTTTAATTTGAATGACTAATGAGACTCAGTGAATGAAATTCACTGTTGATTGTGGATGTAATACATGTGTATGGATTGAATGTATGTTTCTTGAAAAGTAATTTTCTCTTCTCTACCTCATTCATCTTGAAAAATTACAAGTGGATGTCATGCCTACGTGAAGAGGCTTGATAGTATGAACTTCTATGCTATTGTCAGATTTAATAGTAATAATAATCTTGAAAATTTGGGCCATGTAGAATAAAAGTGATTAAAAAGCTGTGGATTACTTTGATGAGCAAGAGCGTTTTTATGGTTTAGTGTGTCCCTTTTTATGCATTGCTTTCAACCTACAAGTATAAATGTTATTACAAATATCATTTTTTGTTATGTAATATCTATACAGACTGTCTCTGTATTGAATTGACTGTCTTTGAAGTCAATATTACATACGAGCAGTATCTATGAATACAGATTCTTTCCTGTCAAGCTCCATCAAGTGAAATTTTAAGCCTAATACTAAATACACATGAATTCAAACTATGATTTAACAAGCCAACAAATTCTGCTAGGATGAAGTTTACTGTGAAGACAATCAATTCACTACAACATGAGTTTGAAGTCGATGATGATGAGACTGTTGAAAATCTGAAAACGATGATACAGGAGAAGACAAACATTGATCCTTCCAGACAGAGACTTATTTTCCTTGGCAAGACTAAAACTTTTGTTGTAATGTTGGTCATCAGAATACAAACTGAATCCATTCCTTAGTGGGTGACCCTTCCAACAGCCTGAATTATTCCATCATGGGAGTATATGGTACCCCAAGGGGGGGGGGGGGTTGCAGGCCTCCTAGTTTTTGGAAGGAACAAACCAATCATGTCAAATGGTATGGATTACCTTCGGTACTTTCTCTCAGCCCGAGAAATCTATTTCACTTAGTCAGATTAAGATTATTATGTTGCATCTGTTGTATTGCAAAGATTATGATTGAAGTTACCCTTTGTTCCTTTCTAGTTCCATCTCCATATAATATGCTTCCCTTAAGCTTTTCCTGAGTTGGCCTTATTTGAAACATAACCTTATTCTGCTGAGTGAGTTTCTGACAGCTTCTCATGACTAAATTGCATATTATCACTCTACATTACTTATGCATCTAAGTTTTATAGATTTTAAATCAGTGAGAATGGTTACAACTTAATTTTTCTTTTCATTTGCAGGCAAAGTTTTGCAGAACTCCAAGAAACTGTCTGAGTACAATGTTGATGGCAAAGTTCTGCACTTAGTCGAGTGTCAGAACCCTGGGGGTGGGGGAGGTGGAGCTTCTTCCTCTTCCCAAGCTGACAATGTACCAACCACGTCATCCTCATCTTCTACAGGCAAGTGCTTGCACTTATCTTGTTTTCAACTCCAAAGGGGAGACCACTAGATTTTCAAGATATCTTTTATCCATATGTGTGCAGACCGCTTGATTGGAAAAGGCCTCGATAAAGAGGCACCAAATTGTGTGCTTTTGACGCATGCAGAGGAAAGCCATTCCGTGTGTCTTTATCGAAGCCTCTGTCAATCGAGTGGTCTGCACACATATGGGTTAGTATTGCTAATTTCACTATTTTTAATAACTTGTCATAAGAAAATAGACATGGAGATACCCCGAATTATTCTAAAAACTCCAATTCTCCTAGCTCTCACCACCATATAGGTATCAATCTCAATTCCAATTTATTTGTGATCAGGTACAAGCACAACCAATGCTCCTGCTCGAGACAGCCTCCTCTCAGCATTTGGGGCTGATGCGAATCAGATGGTCGGGCAGATCATGCAGAGTCTTGGAGTAGACGCCAGTCAAGCAAGGTGGGTAAAGGGTATAGGATTCCATGGGCTAGTCGCAGGTGCTTACATTTATTTGTGAGGCATGTGTGCCGTCAATTAATCCAATAAATCTATTGTTATTGAATTAAGTTTGAATATCATGATTAATTTTTTGTAATAATTCTGTTCCTTCCTCAAATGATGTTATAGTACGAATCAGTGAAATTCTGTTATAATGAGACAATAAGATGATATGCAAATTGAAAGATTCATTTTGATTACAGTATACAATAAATGTTGAATTTTAATCTAAAAGTTAAAATACACACGATACTTCCAAGATTCAACGATAAAGTTTTTGAGTGTCCAATGAAATTGAGATTCTAATTTTTGGTCGTCGAGTTAAAATCTCTACAACATGTGAAGAAATCTACTTTAAAATCCTGTCAATTAATGTCCCTTATTTCATGTCCGACTCTTTTCTCCCCGATTATGTATCAGGGCACTGGCAAGCAAATGGTCGTGATCGTTCAATAGAATCGTAGGAATCATCGAAATTCCCCCACTTGGAGAAGGCTAGGTAGTTCTCTGTTCCCGCCCCAGGCAACCTGGCGGCGTTATCAGGCTGGTTCTTTGCCCAAGGCATGGTGTTTAGCCACTCTCCGAAGGGTGTGCCATCGTTCCACTCCCAGACCCCCTCCTCAGCTGCATCATTACCTCCCAACCAGATCCAGTTAGTGGAGTGCCACGTGTCCAGGGACTCGTCCACTGGGCCCAGGAAGTACAAGGCAGCAGATAACATCTCCTCTACCTCTTGCTCTGTCCTGACTTTAGCCATGATCAGCCCCGCATCCTCACACGCCAGTTTGGCATCACTCCAAGCTTTCAGTGTTCCTGATAGGATGTACTTGCCTTGGTAATCGCAGGCGTAGGGATGGGTTTTGTAAACGAACGTGTCATCCCACCTTCCATCGTGGTTAATCCTCATCTGATTCTGGAGGTAGATCACATCGTCTATGTTTTCTGGTCTCTGGTCGGGTTGATTGGGCAGCCAGTTGCTGTAGGTTTGCGGGGTAGATCCATCAGCCCATTCCCAATCACTTGGCTCGTAAACCTCTGAAGGCGTGGAGCCAATGTTGTTCCTAACTTTGCGGAGACCTGCCCAGACCCACTCATCAGCTGCCCACTTGCCCCCACTCTTAGGGAATGCCATTTCCAGCAGGATCTTCAGATCGGTATTCTTGTCTTCGTCGTTAACAGTTGCCAGGTTCCCAGCCACATTTCCTCCTAACTCGAAGTTTTTACACCGGTCGTCTGCCGTGTCGAAGTCCACCATTTCCGTGAAGAGGACCAGTTGGCAGGTTGCGTAAACTCCATCCAAGTTTTCGAGGAGGCTCTTCAAACCCTCGATTTGCTTTCTTCGATCTCCGATAGTTGGGCTCCACATGTGGCGATAATCAAAGCGATTATTACCAGACTCTTCATCTAGAAATAGATGATGTTATGAAAGTTATAATGAAGAAGTGAAAATAACCACAATGTGCCTACAAAAGGATCACAGAAAAGCAAAAAAATTCCCATTCAAATCTTAATTGCCTCTGTAATCTTTATTGCTGACGCAAATCTCTTTCATATCCTGGCTCAATTCTGACACATATCGTCTTATAATACGGACAAGTGGGCCCAGCCACAGTAAGCCAGGCTACAAAATTGAAAGCACGCTCAATACTCCTCAACTGATACGATTAATTCAGGCCTCCGGACGAAATGAATGGTGAAACCAATGTAAAAGGCAACAGAGCAAAATGTAGGATGGCAGTTTCTTGCCGCATTTTAAAACTTCGGTAGCTTTAGAAAAAAAATCTGCCCCTCATACGATGTTTAACTTATCTGTAAGAAAGTAAAAAGTTTAAACCTGCAGTTCGCCTCAATATAGAACTGACTCATTTTACAAATTCTTTGAAGATAGGAATCTGTAGACATCTAAATTTCACATGAGATCTATAGAATCACGCTGCGTGAAAGTTCATCACAATCACTTTTCTTTAATCGTTAAAGCCATATTTAATCCAGGGTAACAAGACAAAACCTGGAGAATGGTGGAGTAGAAGTTAATCTGAGTGTGGGCGGGAATAACCCTAACGAACACTTTGACATACAGATCCTCAACGGAACTACAGTCGCAGGTGAGCGGTGGCAGTCGAATTAATGGGGATCTTTCTCGTATTGTGCCACTTCAAAAATTTGCAAGTTTTTCGGCAAATCAAAGTTTTAGCTCTACGCATGTTTCTTTGAGATGTCGAATTCCTCGGCTGAACTCTCTTCATTTCAGGAGGGGGAGCTACAGCCGCCGCCTTCTCCACCACCAGTACCACCTCCACATCTAACACAGCCTCTACTTCCACCTCTACCTCCAACCCACCCCCTGCCTCCCAACCCCCGGCTGGAGGGGGTGCAACCCCCGCCTCTGGGGGCAGGAGACAAGGCCCTCCTGCTAACCTGGACCGCATCATCAACCACCTGCGTTCAGTACGTGACCTGATGCAGCACATCAACTGCACGGCTGCTGACGGGCAGGACGTTATCAACAACACGCTGATAGCGCCGTGTATTAGAGGCCCGCACAGCACGGGACCCACTGTGGAGGAGGGCGCCACCCCTGAGGAAGTACAGCAGAGGGCCACCTCGCGGGAGTCCCTGGAGACCTACTCCCACATCCTCATTGACATGTCGGACATTCTGCAGGAGATGGTGAGGTACATGAACCAGTACGCCAGGCTTCTCCACCGGGACCCACCCCTTGATGGGGGTAGTCTGACCCACGCTCAGAATCTGGTGGACAGGATGGGGGCCATGTTCCATGAGGTTAGCCATGCCTTCCACATGCTCAGTGATTTCAGCATCACTCTCAACAGTTCACTGCCCCGGAGACTCTGGATGGCTCAACTGACAGGAGCTCACTTGGTGCTGTCTCGAGATGATGGGGTGTCCCAACAGCTACAGCAGGAGTTGTCTAGGTTGAGGAATCAGATGAGACAGACAGGAGCAGGAGGAGCAAGTGGTGCCACTTCGTCTACCGCACCCAGCAATGGAACCCCCACTGCTCCTTCCACCACGGCTAGCAGCACCAGACCAGCTAGCGCGGGGGCAGCAGCCCCTAACAGCACAGCAGCCCCTAACAGCACAGCAGCGCCAGCAGCACCTGCAGGGGCAGCGGCAGCACCAGGAGCAGCAGCGGGTCCTACCCCGGGGAATGGGGGCAGCCAGCCCTTCTCCATCTCATTCGACATTCCCCTGGGAGGGAATGTGAGGGGAACCCCCCACTCCCACATCCAGCAGCTATTCCAGCAGAGCAGGGCCGGGGGAGGAGCGGCAGGGGGGACTGGGGCGGCCGCCCCGGGTGCCCCACCAGTACCCCGGCCTTCTCTCATGTGTAACTCACGACACAGGATCTTCACTCCCATTCGGTGTGCTGTGCACCAGCCAGGGGGCAGTGGGCCGGGTCCTCGCCCTGGTGGGCGGGGCAGACACTCCCACCGTCCCAACCATGGGCACTCTCACAGCCACGGGCCCAGACACCACGCACACAGCCATGGGGCACCCAGACAGCCGGGCAGAACTCCCTCAGCCAATGGGAATGGGCGTGTAGTGGGAGCAAGACAGAACAACACTGCAAACACAGGTACTAACACGGCTACTACCAATAACACGGGTACCCCTGCTAACCCAGGGGCAGGTACCAGGGCCACATTCGCAGCAGGCACTACCACTAATAACACTGGTGCATCCCCAGGGGCCGGCCCTCTGCCACCCAATCTCATGGCCCTATTCCCGGAGGTGTCACAAGACCCGGAACAGATGAGGCGGTACATGAACCTAGCCATGCAGATGATGATCGGGTCCCGCCAAAACCAGCCCATGGCAGCTCACTGGCCGGAAATACGGGCCCTGATGGTCCCCAACGTGACCATCCCAGATCACAGCACTGTGGGAGATCTTCTGCACATAGTAGCCTCCCACCACTCCTTCCAGGAGTTCATGAACGGCCTGAACAACAACATGCTCTTTGACATCCTCTTCAGACACATGAGGGATCACTTTACACCCTCCCTCTTCAACAACCAGATACCCTCCACCAGCGAGATCAGCACTGCTGTAGCTCAGATGGTATCGGCAGACAGGGATCTGATCATTGCCTTCTTTGATATCCGACAGAACGAGAGTAGTGATGTAGATGAGCGGGCTACTGTCGTTGCCATGGTCCGGGAGTTCCTGCACACCGTATTTCAGGAGCTATACAACCCGGTACGCGGGAATAACGCCGCGGGATTCGGAGCGGTGTTCGGACAGGCATGTCTGAGATTCCTGGGCCTCATCATTGCGTATTGCCGCTTTGTCGACCCTGAGGATCCCCGGAATCGGTTTATCAACCAACTCACCAGTTTCCTGCATACCATGGTGCCGTTCCAGACCATCGAGCGGGACGAGCTGTACGATAACTATGTGGTGAGGCGGGTGAATGAGGATACTGAGGATGAGGAGTTTGTGGATGCTGAGGAAGGAGGAGATGTCAAGGAGGAGGAGGAGGAGGAGGAGTCAATGGAGACGGAGACAGAGGAATCTACTGACAGAGAGGAAGCAGCAACACATTCCAATGCTCCCGCCTCTTCTAGTGCTACAACTCCACGTACTGTAGTACAGGAAGAGGATGATCTGCCTGATGACGTCATAGAACGACCTACCCCACCCACTGCTCTGTCTAATGGCCATGGTAACGGGAGTGAGAATACTGACATACCTCCTGACTGGAGCAGGGTTATTGAGGAAGATACTGCTAAACTGGAAAACGCTACTTTCCAGCCCTTATCGGATGGGTATCTGTCGAGTTTACCCGCTAAACGGAGAAAAACAGACGTCAAACCCAAGTGTGATGAACCCGATGGAATACTGAATGATCTGATATCTTCTAGTCTGCCAGAGAGTGAAAGAGGTGACACAAGTGCAAGAGACGCAGAGCTATCGGACATGTTCAAGGATAGACTAAAGAAGGACTTAGCGAAGAAGGTGAAGGATAACGACGATGTGAATGAGCAACAATTCCCCTCTGCGTCTGCGTTGAAGAACGATAATTAATCACTGACCTACAAAGATTGCGGGTGTTTTTGAGTAATTTGAATTCTCTTAGTGATTAAAAATCTCTTGGGAATGATTGACAGGAGGATTTTATCTAATAATCACGTATTTTTGATTAAATATAGAATGGTTATCACCATTTTTCGAAAAACTGCTGCCATAAAACTGTAACCTTAATGTTGTAGGAACTCAAAATTTCTTTGTCAATAGTAGATTAATATTTGAATGAACTGCTATCTAGTTACTAGTATCTATATAATTATAGAGTCATGATTTAGAATAGTCGAAGCTGGGCTGCTGTATTTACCAGTTAAATGCTTATTAGCTTTGCACTATTTGTTAGCTAATATTAGCTATTCCTGATATTAAAAGTGAAGAGTGGTAACAGTATTTCCGTTTAATTCGAAACCATATTAAATGATTTTTTCGAAAAAGCATCTTGTATTCTTAGTATTTTGCTTGATTGAAGTTGCCAGTAAATTCTTGACATCTTAAAATGTTCCCTCTTGATTGATTTTATCATACTTGTTACACTGATATTAGAGCATTATGATTGGTAGGACTCGACTGTTTAATGAACTAATTTTCTTAATGCCGAAAACCCGTAACCAAAAAAACCGTAACCAAACTATCAAGTATTTGGTGTGATCATTTAAACCATTTTGCTAAGTCTGAGCGATCTCTTACCCCTTTGTTCCATGGCCATATTTTCACTCATATATATCAGTGATATTTATTTTCTGATATTTTTTACCCATATTTTTACGATTTTACTGATATAATTCGGTCGAAAAAATATGTGCGAGCCGGCACATATTAAATTTTTTTACTCATATATATGGGTACTGAGTGCCAAGATCACGTTCTAATTGATACACTTAATTGAATTTTGACATGTACCCAGGTATTCTTGTGTGTTAATGAGGTAATTGTTTACATTCAACACTCTACACCCGACCTCGGGCTCGTTCACCATTGACCTTGATCGAGGCGGATCGAAGAAATAAAAACTCTTAATTTTGCTATTGGGAAATATGAAACTAAAAAAGTTCATTTGGTACATTGAAACATGGAGAAACAGTTAATGAGGCCATGATTAGGCTAATGAGGCCGTGTACTGACCAATGGAGGTCATACTCAATCAATTTCATCAAGTCATTTTATCATTTTTGGCCTCTGATACTTTGTCAGGCTACTTTAAACTTCACTCAGTGTCTGCATAGGCCATTACTGGCCTTTAACACACTGAACATGCAGAACAGTGAACACAGCATATAAATATGGGTAGGCTTCGCAATACGAGGCTCAAACTCGCCGACTCCACCGCATGTACACGGCCCGAGACCCGTGCTGGGCCTACAAAATTGCATGAATGGCTAGCCAGTCATGCAATTCTGTAAGCCCAGCACAGGTCTCAGGCCACACACACACGGCAGAATCGGCAAACCCGAGCCTCATATTGCGAAACCTACCTATATTCATTCGCTCATTCAGTGAAGGTAACATGAAGTGTCACAGTGAGGGAGCAAAACTTTCTCTGAAAAAACTGTTCTCTAAATCTACGGTGTTTACGGCCTACTTCTCTAAAATCGGTGTTTAGGTTAGTCTCAAACATTAAGTTAGTGTTGAGGTTAGGATGAGAGTTAGAACAAGGGCTTGCGTAGTTGGGTTCCGGGTTAAGGTTTAGGACTATAACTTTAAAGGGAGCTTTGACAGGGAATCGGTAAAAAGCCGAGTGAAGGCGTGCACAGACTTACACATCACTACAATAGTTGTAGTACTGGTTAGTCTGTAGCTACCTGTGGAGTCTGCCTTTGAAAGCTAATTAAAGAATTCAGACGCACACATTATAATAAAAACCGCTGCAGATGGTAATGATGAAACCTTTTGCCTTGTTTTTGCCTTTTTAAGGCCATGAATGATGAAGGCACCTACATTGTACAATGTACAGCTCCCACGTTAGGGTTCCGGTCAGCTGCTAACAGGCACGATTGTAAGTCGCAAGCGTGATCACTCTCCGCAACAAAAGTGTAATGTAGTGGCAGCAAGGTGCCGGGGCATTCAAAAGTCTTGCCGATCCATGACTGACCAGTACTCTTATAAGATTTGATTTTGGAACATGAGATGAGATTTTTCACTCTTGACAAAAACGCATCCCAGTTTACTTTGGGCGTTGGCTGTGTATACCTAACCCTTCATAAGTTCATATACAGGCTGTACTGCTGTAGTAGGCCTTGTCATTTCGACCGTGCTGTGTGCACTAAATTATAGGTGAAGCGGAATGAAGATAAGGCCAACTTCACGTGCATTGAATAGAAATATCATGCTATATAATAGTATGGATTATACACTCATATTGCTCAATCTGATTGGTTAATGTACCAATCATCAGTTGACTGAATACTGATGGGTTAATGTTTCAATGCTTGGACTGTGATTTAATTACGTAATTTGTGCGGCGCGAAAATTATATGGGCATGGAACAGGTTGAGCTGAACAATATATTTTTCAGAAAAAATAAGGCCATATTATTTCAGTGAATTATTTGGCCATGGAACAAGAGGGTAAAAGGTATAAAAGTAAATAGGTTATTTGATTTTGTTATTTCAATAATATTACCGTAAACTTACTCTCTATCCATCAATCAGTTATTACTCAATTATAGCAATTAACTATCTCTTGTTGTAGCTGCTGTGGGAACTCTCTGTAATCAATATACGATATATAGATTTGTAAACTATGGGTTATATTTGTTGTACCTAACTCTAAAATATGTCTCTGACAGCGTATTACGGCGTTTCATGCGATCGTAGTCAAATGGCGTGAAAAATGTTCAAATTATGCCACATGTGGATGTTTCAGTTTTGAATTCTTCGCAGTTAGATCTAAAACCTATGTATGCATAGAAATATTTGTCATATTCGACTTTCATATCAGCACCTGATAGGTGACGAAAGACCCTGTCAAATGTAACATTTGAATAAATTTCGTTCGTGTTTCAGCAATCTTTATGAAATTTTGAGTATAAGCAAGTTTTTCAAAGTACAATTGAAAGAAATGAGGCACTTTGAAGCATTTTCACGCCAATTTTTGATGGAAAATGTAATCTTTAAACAATATTGTTCATATTTGAAACTACCGTCTGGTTATATGAAATGATTTTACTTAGTCTCATCATAAATTTAAGCATACACAAGCGTGCGATATTTGATTCCCGTTGGACGTGTATTTGTGAAATTTATAGTGTCATCAAGAATTTTCCAATGATCAAATCTTATGTATGACATCTATTTCATAGGGGCGGTCGCAAATCTAGCAATATATGGTATTTGCAGGAAGGCGCGAAACAAGATACGTCGAACAAACTGTGCTATTTTTCGCGCGCCACACTTGCTGCGCGCGGCGCGTTATATTCGATTCAATCCTATATACGGTTACGGTATGAAAATTGTCGGTTAATTTTATTGACCCTAGACTCTAGGGAGGTTGATACTAGTAAAAAAGGTGGTTTTGGACAATCCATTAAATGTATTTATTGACAAAACATTTACAATGAGAACAAAACACGTGGTAGTCCAACAATGGAAGAAACTAGGCAAAGTTAATGAAAGTTGAAACCAGTTCAGAACTGTTCAATGTTCATGACCAATGGCGGAATGCAATATTTTTTCTCGAAATGCAAAAATTAGGCTCTAAAGAATACAAAACAGATATTACTTATGGATCCAATTTTTGCTTTGAAAATACGTTCATATCTCATATTTGTCGACAAATAATGACCTTGTCAGACAATAATGACCAACAAAAACAGCTTTTCCGGTACCATGAAGGACAATCCGACTTCTGTCGGAACTTCAGGTAAATAAATCCGATCAAAGATAAATTTGAACATGACTTATACGTAGGTTAGCTGATAGCTCATTCAGCCAAAAACTAAAATTGTGGAGGTATGAAAACAAATACATCAAATAATTTTGAAATATCATTGCTTGTTCCTTGCTTTAAAAATAAACATTAAGAAATATTATTGTCATATAGTAGGAATAAGAGTAAGTTTAATGTTATGATATAATAATTTAGAGTCTATTGGAGGCAGTTTTTCTCAGCTATAATAGCACAGCGTATCACGTATTGAAACAGAAGCATCGGAATGTTTCCACTTCCTTCCGATAGAAAGAACGGCATCTCATCTTCTGAAAAAAAGGTAATCCACTTCTGTCACTGTTAAAATGCAGTGACGAGCAAATCTGAAATCGTTGCATCTCAGTCGGAGTCCGACCCGAAGTTGTACTTGACGGGCTTTCTGTTCCTTCCACCGGTGTAACGATGGACTACTGGGGCATCCTCTGGGGGGATGACATGTTAAATTCTCAGCAAATTGGAATGTAAATTAATAGATGTTTCAAATTTTACATTCCCAACTTTTGGCACTTGGTTTTATTTGTTACAGCCAGGGATTTACATACAGTACCAATGAATATTAATTTTGATTTTATGGACAAATATTCAACTCACTGCTTTCAAAGTCACTTCCATCGCTCTCCGAGAATGAGGGTTTCTGAAAAATAGCGAAAATTAATTTAAACTTTCGAAATGTATGTGAAGACAAAGCGTGGGAAGACAAAATGCATCTGATCCCGGAATAATATCACTATCATTGTCATCGCTAATTTCCCATTAATACCCCAACCACACATTAACGATACAATATAATCCCAACCCAAAGCATCCTATGTCTCCCCAAACCTTGGTTTTCTTCTTGGGCTTGTCATCCTCGTCTGATTCGCTCCACGGGTTGGGTCCCTTCTTCTTTGGTGCAGCTTTGGCAGGTTTCTTGTTACCGTTCATAGTGCTGGGTCCTAGCTTCTTCTTGGGTGCAGGTTTCTTCGCTGGCGGCGATTCGTCTGCAAAAAGAGAGGCAGTGAGCCTTATGTGATAGTGTAGGCACCGGGCCCACAATGCACATAAATCCAACATTTCAATCGCGCGACTCATTCGAACTCCATTTTAATCGATCAAATGCGCACACTACACTTCAGACACTGAAAAGTTTTTTTGCGCCTATGACAAGAGGGGGGATATCAATTGTGTTCCGATGTCCAGGGCAGGGGGATATTAAGGAAACTTAAAATGCAGGTGCATGTCGTACCGAGAGAGGATATGGTATCGTCCATTATCTTAGCTGGCGCTTTCTTGGGCGGGTTCTTCTTAGCCGGAGCTTTCTTTGGTGCAACCTCTTTGATGGATTCTGAAACATTCTCAATTTCAATCATTATGACATTTCAGTCGAATTCTTCAAATCCATTAATTATGCTTAACAATTGGCTTTTCAATGCGAGATGTATGCGTGCGCGGCTCAATGGCTGTAAATATTACAGCCAGTGAGCCGCGCACATTTACGCCGCGCATATAAGACTGAGTTCGACATGCCCCTGCAATTAAAACTTAAATAATAATTTAAATGGATTTCAAGAATTCGACTGAAATTTGCTACTGCAAATTTAAATCTCGTAGTTGTAACCAAAGTAAAATCTCGGTACTAACTGCTTAACCCACCCTGTGAGGAATCAAGGCTGTTAGTAGCACTAGCAGCAGCCCCCGTACCATTCCGAGATCCTCCAATCGACTCGTCATCCTCTGTAACATCTGAAGATGTAATAAGTTTATAATAACAGGGTAAAAAAGTACCACTTTTCTTGTTTGTTCAGTTGTACGTGATTTACTGTTAAATCAGTATCACGTACGTAAAAATGGCTGTCGTGTGGAACTTGCACGTATCTACGTTAACTTTCAATGCTGAAACTCATCTAACGAAGAATTAGCTTCGCTCTTGACAACAGGTTCTGGGTTTGCAGCAGCAGCGGTGGCCCCATTAAAACTTTCCTTCTTCTCCTTCTTGACAACATGCCGGAACTCGTCATCCGTACTGTCACTAAACTCAATACTCTTATCATCCTCTTCCTCCTCATTGCTATCCGTTTCCAGAGAGGATCCTTCGTAGGCTTCTTCTTTCCCCCTCCTCCTCACTCTTACACTTCTTGTTGAGGCGCTGTGCAAGGATTGTGCCCCATTCGTGTATCGCCCTCTTCCCGGGTTCTCTTTCTTTACTCCGGGGGCTTTTGGGCCCCCTTACTTTGGTTCCCCGGGTCCCTTTCCCTTTACTTTTGGGGTTTACTTTGGGTTTGCGAGGCAGAGGGCTCGAATTGGGGATGACTTCACCTGCAAAGGAAAAGGCAATTCGGGAATTTTTCAATTTTAAATTTAATTCCCCTTCCCCAACCGAGCAAATTTTTCCCTTTTGTTAATTTTTTTCTCCCCAAAATAGCCCCCAACCAAACCCAAAATTTTTATTCCATCATCAACATAAAACATAATTTTTTTACATAAACCTCGTTTTTAAATTAAACCCATTTTTCAAAGTCGTCAATAACCCTTTTAAGTCAGTTTCCCTTTTTTTCTGAGGTCAGCCTCCTTCTTTCTTTTATCATTTTTCCTTTAAATTCCCAACCCCAAAGGGCCCCAATGTCATGCCCCCTCTCCAACGTTTGTTCTTTGGGCTTTAAAGTCTGAGAGAAAATCGTTAAAAGTAAAACAAAAGAAAAAAGAAAAACCAAAAAGACAATATTCTTTAAAAAAGAACAAAGAAGAATACAAAAGATCACAAAGGGCAATGAGGGAAATTTTTTTCTCACTTTATGGTGAAACTTGGAAAAAATTTAACCCACATTTTAAAACCCCATTGGGTTTCTTCTTTTTTCCGAAGTGGAATATGTTAAAACGTACCCAATCTTTCCCTCCCTTTTCTTAGGAGGCCTCCTTTTCTCTGAGTCAGGATCTGATTGCCATTAAAACGAAAAGTTGTAACTCTAAAGGTTTCCTTGCTGCCTCCTTC